>JAZAYU010000415.1:74295-379459 GCA_038501625.1 Corbicula japonica | reverse complement strand
AAGTAGGTACTTTTCTGTGGTCAGCAGTTCATATGCAGTGTTTCTATGCAATTCTGAGTGTGTTTGGCAGTTTTGAAATTTCATGAGTTTTCACGAAAATTCGACAGGTACGTGGTCATGAAAAAATTGCGATTTTGACCAAAATTTCAGCGTCAAAATTTTTGGCCGGGAGGTGACCCATTTTCAAGATGGTGTCACCCCGATCACAAAAAGGTATCGTATGACCTAGTTTTGAGCTCACTGATATCCCTATATGATATCCCAGTCATGCTTAGTGGGTGGGGTGGGGGTGTTGGGACGCCCAGTTTTTAGGTGTAAGTAGGTACTTTTCTGTGGTCAGCAGTTCATATGCAGTGTTTCTATGCAATTCTGAGTGAGTTTTGGCAGTTTTGAAATTTCATGAGTTTTCGCGAAAATTCGACAGGTCCGCGGTCATGAAAAAATTGCGATTTTGACCAAAATTTCAGCGTCAAAATTTTTGGCCGGGAGGTGACCCATTTTCAAGCTGGTGTCACCCCGATCACGAAAAGGTATCATATGACCTAGTTTTGAGCTCACTGATATCCCTATATGATATCCCAGTCATGCTTAGTGAGTGGGGTGGGGGTGTTGGGATGACCAGATTTCCCAGTTTTTAGGTGTAAGGAGGTACTTTTCTGTGGTCAGCAGTTCATATGAAGTGTTTCTATGCAATTCTGAGTGAGTTTTGGCAGTTTTGAAATTTCATGAGTTTTCGCGAAAATTCGACAGGTCCAAGGTCATGAAAAAATTGCGATTTTGACCAAAATTTCAGCGTCAAAATTTTTGGCCGGGAGGTGACCCATTTTCAAGCTGGTGTCACCCCGATCAAGAAAAGGTATCGTATGACCTAGTTTTGAGCTCACTGATATCCCTATATGATATCCCAGTCATGCTTAGTGGGTGGGGTGGGGGTGTTGCGATGACCAGATTTCCCAGTTTTTAGGTGTAAGTAGGTACTTTTCTGTGGTCAGCAGTTCATATGCAGTGTTTCTATGCAATTCTGAGTGTGTTATGGCAGTTTTGAAATTTCATGAGTTTTCGCGAAAATTCGACAGGTCCGCGGTCATGAAAAAAATGCGATTTTGACCAAAATTTCAGCGTCAAAATTTTTGGCCTGGAGGTGACCCATTTTCAAGCTGGTGTCAACCCGATCACGAAAAGGTATCATATGACCTAGTTTTGAGCTCACTGATGTCCCTATATGATATCCCAGTCATGCTTAGTGGGTGGGGTGGGGGTGTTGGGACGACCAGATTTCCCAGTTTTTAGGTGTAAGTAGGTACTTTTCTGTGGTCAGCAGTTCATATGCAGTGTTTCTATGCAATTCTGAGTGAGTTTTGGCAGTTTTGAAATTTCATGAGTTTTCGCGAAAATTCGACAGGTCCGCGGTCATGAAAAAATTGCGATTTTGACCAAAATTTCAGCGTCAAAATTTTTGGCCGGGAGGTGACCCATTTTCAAGCTGGTGTCACCCCGATCACGAAAAGGTATCATATGACCTAGTTTTGAGCTCACTGATATCCCTATATGATATCCCAGTCATGCTTAGTGAGTGGGGTGGGGGTGTTGGGATGACCAGATTTCCCAGTTTTTAGGTGTAAGGAGGTACTTTTCTGTGGTCAGCAGTTCATATGAAGTGTTTCTATGCAATTCTGAGTGAGTTTTGGCAGTTTTGAAATTTCTTGAGTTTTCGCGAAAATTCGACAGGTCCAAGGTCATGAAAAAATTGCGATTTTGACCAAAATTTCAGCGTCAAAATTTTTGGCCGGGAGGTGACCCATTTTCAAGCTGATGTCACCCCGATCACGAAAAGGTATCATATGACCTAGTTTTGAGCTCACTGATATCCCTATATGATATCCCAGTCATGCTTAGTGGGTGGGGTGGGGGTGCTGGGATGACCAGATTTCCCAGTTTTTAGGTGTAAGTAGGTACTTTTCTGTGGTCAGCAGTTCATATGCAGTGTTTCTATGCAATTCTGAGTGAGTTTTGGCAGTTTTGAAATTTCATGAGTTTTCACGAAAATTCGACAGGTACGTGGTCATGAAAAAATTGCGATTTTGACCAAAATTTCAGCGTCAAAATTTTTGGCCGGGAGGTGAGCCATTTTCAAGCTGGTGTCACCCCAATCACAAAAAGGTATCGTATGACCTAGTTTTGAGCTCACTGATATCCCTATATGATATCCCAGTCATGCTTAGTGGGTGGGGTGGGGGTGTTGGGATGACCAGATTTCCCAGTTTTTAGGTGTAAGTAGGTACTTTTCTGTGGTCAGCAGTTCATATGCAGTGTTTCTATGCAATTCTGAGTGAGTTTTGGCAGTTTTGAAATTTCGTGAGTTTTCGCGAAAATTCGACAGGTTCGCGGTCATGAAAAAATTGCGATTTTCACCAAAATTTCAGCGTCAAAATTTTTGGCCGGGAGGTGACCCATTTTCAAGCTGGTGTCACCCCGATCAAGAAAAGGTATCGTATGACCTAGTTTTGAGCTCACTGATATCCCTATATGATATCCCAGTCATGCTTAGTGGGTGGGGGGGGGTGTTGCGATGACCAGATTTCCCAGTTTTTAGGTGTAAGTAGGTACTTTTCTGTGGTCAGCAGTTCATATGCAGTGTTTCTATGCAATTCTGAGTGTGTTTTGGCAGTTTTGAAATTTCATGAGTTTTCGCGAAAATTCGACAGGTCCGCGGTCATGAAAAAATTGCGATTTTGACCAAAATTTCAGCGTCAAAATTTTTGGCCGGGAGGTGACCCATTTTCAAGCTGGTGTCACCCCGATCACGAAAAGGTATCATATGACCTAGTTTTGAGCTCACTGATATCCCTATATGATATCCCAGTCATGCTTAGTGGGTGGGGTGGGGGTGTTGGGATGACCAGATTTCCCAGTTTTTAGGTGTAAGTAGGTACTTTTCTGTGGTCAGCAGTTCATATGCAGTGTTTCTATGCAATTCTGAGTGAGTTTTGGCAGTTTTGAAATTTCGTGTGTTTTCGCGAAAATTCGACAGGTCCGCGGTCATGACAAAATTGCGATTTTGACCAAAATTTCAGCGTCAAAATTTATGGCCTGGAGATGTCCCATTTTCAAGCTGGTGTCACCCCGATCACGAAATGGTATCATATGACCTAGTTTTGGGCTCACTGCATATCCCTATATGATATCCCAGTCATGCTTAGTGGCTGGGGTGGGGGTGTTGGGATGACCAGATTTCCCAAATTTTAGGTGTAAGTAGGTACTTTTCTGTGGTCAGCAGTTCATATGCAGTGTTTCTATGCAATTCTGAGTGAGTTTTGGCAGTTTTGAAATTTCGTGAGTTTTCGCGAAAATTCGACAGGTTGGCGGTCATGAAAAAATTGAGATTTTGACCAAAATTTCAGCGTCAAAATTTTTGGCCGGGAGGTGACCCATTTTCAAGCAGGTGTCACCCCAATCACGAAAAGGTATCATATGACCTAGTTTTGAGCTCACTGATATCCCTATATGATATCCCAGTCATGCTTAGTGGGTGGGGTGGGGGTGTTGGGATGACCAGATTTCCCAGTTTTTAGGTGTAAGTAGGTACTTTTCTGTGGTCAGCAGTTCATACGCAGTGTTTCTATGCAATTCTGAGTGAGTTTTGGCAGTTTTGAAATTTCATGAGTTTTCGCGAAAATTCGACAGGTCCGCAGTCATGAAAAAATTTCGATTTTGACCAAAATTTCAGCGTCAAAATTTTTGGCTGGGAGGTGACCCATTTTCAAGCTGGTGTCACCCCGATCACGAAAAGGTATCATATGACCTAGTTTTGAGCTCACTGATATCCCTATATGATATCCCAGTCATGCTAAATGGGTGGGGTGGGGTGGGGGTGTTGGGATGACCAGATTTCCCAGTTTTTAGGTGAAAGTAGGTACTTTTCTGTGGTCAGCAGTTCATATGCAGTGTTTCTATGCAATTCTGAGTGAGTTTTGGCAGTTTTGAAATTTCATGAGTTTTCGCAAAAATTCGACAGGTCCGCGGTCATGAAAAAATTGCGATTTTGACCAAAATTTCAGCGTCAAAATTTTTGGCCGGGAGGTGACCCATTTTCAAGCTGGTGTCAACCCGATCACGAAAAGGTATCATATGACCTAGGTTTGAGCTCACTGATATCCCTATATGATATCCCAGTCATGCTTAGTGGGTGGGGTGGGGGTGTTGGGATGACCAGATTTCCCAGTTTTTAGGTGTAAGTAGGTACTATTCTGTGGTCAGCAGTTCATATGCAGTGTTTCTATGCAATTCTGAGTGAGTTTTGGCAGTTTTGAAATTTCATGAGTTTTCGCAAAAATTTGACAGGTCGGCGGTCATGAAAAAATTGCGATTTTGACCAAAATTTCAGCGTCAAAATTTTTGGCCGGGAGATGACCCATTTTCAAGCTGGTGTCACCCCGATCACGAAAAGGTATCATATGACCTAGTTTTGAGCTCACTGATATCCCTATATGATATCCCAGTCATGCTTAGTGGGTGGGGTGGGGGTGTTGGGATGACCAGATTTCCCAGTTTTTAGGTGTAAGTACTACTTTTCTGTGGTCAGCAGTTCATATGCAGTGTTTCTATGCAATTCTGAGTGAGTTTTGGCAGTTTTGAAATTTCGTGAGTTTTCGCGAAAATTCGACAGGGCGCGGTCATGAAAAAATTGCGATTTTGACCAAAATTTCAGCGTCAAAATTTTTGGCTGGGAGATGACCCATTTTCAAGCTGGTGTCACCCCGATCACGAACAGGTATCATATGACCTAGTTTTGAGCTCACTGATATCCCTATATGATATCCCAGTCATGCTTAGTGGGTGGGGTGGGGGTGTTGGGATGACCAGATTTCCCAGTTTTTAGGTGTAAGTAGGTACTTTTCTGTGGTCAGCAGTTCATATGCAGTGTTTCTATGCAATTCTGAGTGAGTTTTGGCAGTTTTGAAATTTCATGAGTTTTCGCGAAAATTCGACAGGTTCGCGGTCATGAAAAAATTGTGATTTTGACCAAAATTTCAGTGTCAAAATTTTTAGCCAGGATGTGACCCATTTTCAAGCTGGTGTCACCCCGATCACGAAAAGGTTTCATATGACCTAGTTTTGAGCTCACTGATATCCCTATATGATATCCCAGTCATGCTTAGTGGGTGGGGTGGGGGTGTTGGGATGACCAGATTTCCCAGTTTTTAGGTGTAAGTAGGTACTTTTCTGTGGTCAGCAGTTCATATGCAGTGTTTCTATGCAATTCTGAGTGAGTTTTGGCAGTTTTGAAATTTCATGAGTTTTCGCGAAAATTCGACAGGTTCGCGGTCATGAAAAAATTGAGATTTTGACCAAAATTTCAGCGTCAAAATTTTTGGCCGGGAGGTGACCCATTTTCAAGCTGGTGTCACCCCGATCAAGAAAAGGTATCGTATGACCTAGTTTTGAGCTCACTGATATCCCTATATGATATCCCAGTCATGCTTAGTGGGTGGGGTGGGGGTGTTGCGATGACCAGATTTCCCAGTTTTTAGGTGTAAGTAGGTACTTTTCTGTGGTCAGCAGTTCATATGCAGTGTTTCTATGCAATTCTGAGTGTGTTTTGGCAGTTTTGAAATTTCATGAGTTTTCGCGAAAATTCGACAGGTCCGCGGTCATGAAAAAATTGCGATTTTGACCAAAATTTCAGCGTCAAAATTTTTGGCCTGGAGGTGACCCATTTTCAAGCTGGTGTCAACCCGATCACGAAAAGGTATCATATGACCTAGTTTTGAGCTCACTGATGTCCCTATATGATATCCCAGTCATGCTTAGTGGGTGGGGTGGGGGTGTTGGGACGACCAGATTTCCCAGTTTTTAGGTGTAAGTAGGTACTTTTCTGTGGTCAGCAGTTCATATGCAGTGTTTCTATGCAATTCTGAGTGAGTTTTGGCAGTTTTGAAATTTCATGAGTTTTCGCGAAAATTCGACAGGTCCGCGGTCATGAAAAAATTGCGATTTTGACCAAAATTTCAGCGTCAAAATTTTTGGCCGGGAGGTGACCCATTTTCAAGCTGGTGTCACCCCGATCACGAAAAGGTATCATATGACCTAGTTTTGAGCTCACTGATATCCCTATATGATATCCCAGTCATGCTTAGTGAGTGGGGTGGGGGTGTTGGGATGACCAGATTTCCCAGTTTTTAGGTGTAAGGAGGTACTTTTCTGTGGTCAGCAGTTCATATGAAGTGTTTCTATGCAATTCTGAGTGAGTTTTGGCAGTTTTGAAATTTCATGAGTTTTCGCGAAAATTCGACAGGTCCAAGGTCATGAAAAAATTGCGATTTTGACCAAAATTTCAGCGTCAAAATTTTTGGCCGGGAGGTGACCCATTTTCAAGCTGATGTCACCCCGATCACGAAAAGGTATCATATGACCTAGTTTTGAGCTCACTGATATCCCTATATGATATCCCAGTCATGCTTATGGGTGGGGTGGGGGTGCTGGGATGACCAGATTTCCCAGTTTTTAGGTGTAAGTAGGTACTTTTCTGTGGTCAGCAGTTCATATGCAGTGTTTCTATGCAATTCTGAGTGAGTTTTGGCAGTTTTGAAATTTCATGAGTTTTCACGAAAATTCGACAGGTACGTGGTCATGAAAAAATTGCGATTTTGACCAAAATTTCAGCGTCAAAATTTTTGGCCGGGAGGTGAGCCATTTTCAAGCTGGTGTCACCCCAATCACAAAAAGGTATCGTATGACCTAGTTTTGAGCTCACTGATATCCCTATATGATATCCCAGTCATGCTTAGTGGGTGGGGTGGGGGTGTTGGGATGACCAGATTTCCCAGTTTTTAGGTGTAAGTAGGTACTTTTCTGTGGTCAGCAGTTCATATGCAGTGTTTCTATGCAATTCTGAGTGAGTTTTGGCAGTTTTGAAATTTCGTGAGTTTTCGCGAAAATTCGACAGGTTCGCGGTCATGAAAAAATTGCGATTTTCACCAAAATTTCAGCGTCAAAATTTTTGGCCGGGAGGTGACCCATTTTCAAGCTGGTGTCACCCCGATCAAGAAAAGGTATCGTATGACCTAGTTTTGAGCTCACTGATATCCCTATATGATATCCCAGTCATGCTTAGTGGGTGGGGTGGGGGTGTTGCGATGACCAGATTTCCCAGTTTTTAGGTGTAACTAGGTACTTTTCTGTGGTCAGCAGTTCATATGCAGTGTTTGTATGCAATTCTGAGTGTGTTTTGGCAGTTTTGAAATTTCATGAGTTTTCGCGAAAATACGACAGGTCCGCGGTCATGAAAAAATTGCGATTTTGACCAAAATTTCAGCGTCAAAATTTTTGGCCGGGAGGTGACCCATTTTCAAGCTGGTGTCACCCCGATCACGAAAAGGTATCATATGACCTAGTTTTGAGCTCACTGATATCCCTATATGATATCCCAGTCATGCTTAGTGGGTGGGGTGGGGGTGTTGGGATGACCAGATTTCCCAGTTTTTAGGTGTAAGTAGGTACTTTTCTGTGGTCAGCAGTTCATATGCAGTGTTTCTATGCAATTCTGAGTGAGTTTTGGCAGTTTTGAAATTTCGTGTGTTTTCGCGAAAATTCGACAGGTCCGCGGTCATGAAAAAATTGCGATTTTGACCAAAATTTCAGCGTCAAAATTTATGGCCTGGAGATGTCCCTTTTTCAATCTGGTGTCACCCCGATCACGAAATGGTATCATATGACCTAGTTTTGGGCTCACTGCATATCCCTATATGATATCCCAGTCATGCTTAGTGGCTGGGGTGGGGGTGTTGGGATGACCAGATTTCCCAAATTTTAGGTGTAAGTAGGTACTTTTCTGTGGTCAGCAGTTCATATGCAGTGTTTCTATGCAATTCTGAGTGAGTTTTGGCAGTTTTGAAATTTCGTGAGTTTTCGCGAAAATTCGACAGGTTGGCGGTCATGAAAAAATTGAGATTTTGACCAAAATTTCAGCGTCAAAATTTTTGGCCGGGAGATGACCCATTTTCAAGCAGGTGTCACCCCAATCACGAAAAGGTATCATATGACCTAGTTTTGAGCTCACTGATATCCCTATATGATATCCCAGTCATGCTTAGTGGGTGGGGTGGGGGTGTTGGGATGACCAGATTTCCCAGTTTTTAGGTGTAAGTAGGTACTTTTCTGTGGTCAGCAGTTCATATGCAGTGTTTCTATGCAATTCTGAGTGAGTTTTGGCAGTTTTGAAATTTCATGAGTTTTCGCGAAAATTCGACAGGTCCGCAGTCATGAAAAAATTGCGATTTTGACCAAAATTTCAGCGTCAAAATTTTTGGCTGTGAGGTGACCCATTTTCAAGCTGGTGTCACCCCGATCACGAAAAGGTATCATATGACCTAGTTTTGAGCTCACTGATATCCCTATATGATATCCCAGTCATGCTAAATGGGTGGGGTGGGGTGGGGGTGTTGGGATGACCAGATTTCCCAGTTTTTAGGTGAAAGTAGGTACTTTTCTGTGGTCAGCAGTTCATATGCAGTGTTTCTATGCAATTCTGAGTGAGTTTTGGCAGTTTTGAAATTTCATGAGTTTTCGCAAAAATTCGACAGGTCCGCGGTCATAAAAAAATTGCGATTTTGACCAAAATTTCAGCGTCAAAATTTTTGGCCGGGAGGTGACCCATTTTCAAGCTGGTGTCAACCCGATCACGAAAAGGTATCATATGACCTAGGTTTGAGCTCACTGATATCCCTATATGATATCCCAGTCATGCTTAGTGGGTGGGGTGGGGGTGTTGGGATGACCAGATTTCCCAGTTTTTAGGTGTAAGTAGGTACTTTTCTGTGGTCAGCAGTTCATATGCAGTGTTTCTATGCAATTCTGAGTGAGTTTTGGCAGTTTTGAAATTTCATGAGTTTTCGCAAAAATTTGACAGGTCGGCGGTCATGAAAAAATTGCGATTTTGACCAAAATTTCAGCGTCAAAATTTTTGGCCGGGAGATGACCCATTTTCAAGCTGGTGTCACCCCGATCACGAAAAGGTATCATATGACCTAGTTTTGAGCTCACTGATATCCCTATATGATATCCCAGTCATGCTTAGTGGGTGGGGTGGGGGTGTTGGGATGACCAGATTTCCCAGTTTTTAGGTGTAAGTAGTACTTTCCTGTGGTCAGCAGTTCATATGCAGTGTTTCTATGCAATTCTGAGTGAGTTTTGGCAGTTTTGAAATTTCGTGAGTTTTCGCGAAAATTCGACAGGGCGCGGTCATGAAAAAATTGCGATTTTGACCAAAATTTCAGCGTCAAAATTTTTGGCTGGGAGATGACCCATTTTCAAGCTGGTGTCACCCCGATCACGAACAGGTATAATATGACCTAGTTTTGAGCTCACTGATATCCCTATATGATATCCCAGTCATGCTTAGTGGGTGGGGTGGGGGTGTTGGGATGACCAGATTTCCCAGTTTTTAGGTGTAAGTAGGTACTTTTCTGTGGTCAGCAGTTCATATGCAGTGTTTCTATGCAATTCTGAGTGAGTTTTGGCAGTTTTGAAATTTCATGAGTTTTCGCGAAAATTCGACAGGTTCGCGGTCATGAAAAAATTGTGATTTTGACCAAAATTTCAGTGTCAAAATTTTTAGCCAGGATGTGACCCATTTTCAAGCTGGTGTCACCCCGATCACGAAAAGGTTTCATATGACCTAGTTTTGAGCTCACTGATATCCCTATATGATATCCCAGTCATGCTTAGTGGGTGGGGTGGGGGTGTTGGGATGACCAGATTTCCCAGTTTTTAGGTGTAAGTAGGTACTTTTCTGTGGTCAGCAGTTCATATGCAGTGTTTCTATGCAATACTGAGTGAGTTTTGGCAGTTTTGAAATTTCATGAGTTTTCGCGAAAATTCGACAGGTTCGCGGTCATGAAAAAATTGTGATTTTGACCAAAATTTCAGTGTCAAAATTTTTAGCCGGGATGTGACCCATTTTCAAGCTGGTGTCACCCCGATCACGAAAAGGTTTCATATGACCTAGTTTTGAGCTCACTGATATCCCTATATGATATCCCAGTCATGCTTAGTGGGTGGGGTGGGGGTGTGGGATGACCAGATTTCCCAGTTTTTTGGTGTAAGTAGGTACTTTTCTGTGGTCAGCAGTTCATATGCAGTGTTTCTATGCAATTTTGAGTTAGTTTTGGCAGTTTTAAAATTGCATGAGTTTTCGCGAAAATTTGACAGGTCCGCAGTCATGAAAAAATTGCGATTTTGACCAAAATTTCAGCGTCAAAATTTTTGGCCGGGAGGTGACTCATTTTCAAGCTGGTGTCACCCCGATCACGAAAAGGTATCATATGACCTAGTTTTGAGCTCACTAATTTCCCTATATGATTTCCCAGTCATGCTTAGTGGGTGGGGTGTGGGGGTGTTGGGATGACCAGATTTCCCAGTTTTTAGGTGTAAGTTGGTACTTTTCTGTGGTCAGCAGTTCATATGCAGTGTTTCTATGCAATTCTGAGTGAGTTTTGGCAGTTTTGAAATTTCATGAGGAAAAAATTGCGATTTTGACCAAAATTTCAGCATCAAAATTTTTGGCCGGGAGGTGACCCATTTTCAAGCTGGTGTCACCCCGATCACGAAAAGGTATCATATGACCTAGTTTTGAGCTCACTGATATCCCTATATGATATCCCAGTCATGCTTAGTGGGTGCGGTGGGGATGTTGGGATAACCAGATTTCCCAGTTTTTAGGTGTAAGTAGGTACTTTTCTGTGGTCAGCAGTTCATATGCAGTGTTTCTATGCAATTCTGAGTGAGTTTTGGCAGTTTTGAAATTTCATGAGTTTTCGCGAAAATTCGACAGGTTTGCGGTCATGAAAAAATTGTGATTTTGACCAAAATTTCAGTGTCAAAATTTTTAGCCAGGATGTGACCCATTTTCAAGCTGGTGTCACCCCGATCACGAAAAGGTTTCATATGACCTAGTTTTGAGCTCACTGATATCCCTATATGATATCCCAGTCATGCTTAGTGGGTGGGGTGGGGGTGTTGGGATGACCAGATTTCCCAGTTTTTAGGTGTAAGTAGGTACTTTTCTGTGGTCAGCAGTTCATATGCAGTGTTTCTATGCAATTTTGAGTTAGTTTTGGCAGTTTTAAAATTTCATGAGTTTTCGCGAAAATTTGACAGGTCCGCAGTCATGAAAAAATTGCGATTTTGACCAAAATTTCAGCGTCAAAATTTTTGGCCGGGAGGTGACTCATTTTCAAGCTGGTGTCACCCCGATCACGAAAAGGTATCATATGACCTAGTTTTGAGCTCACTGATATCCCTATATGATTTCCCAGTCATGCTTAGTGGGTGGGGTGTGGGGGTGTTGGGATGACCAGATTTCCCAGTTTTTAGGTGTAAGTTGGTACTTTTCTGTGGTCAGCAGTTCATATGCAGTGTTTCTATGCAATTCTGAGTGAGTTTTGGCAGTTTTGAAATTTCATGAGGAAAAAATTGCGATTTTGACCAAAATTTCAGCATCAAAATTTTTGGCCGGGAGGTGACCCATTTTCAAGCTGGTGTCACCCCGATCACGAAAAGGTATCATATGACCTAGTTTTGAGCTCACTGATATCCCTATATGATATCCCAGTCATGCTTAGTGGGTGCGGTGGGGATGTTGGGATAACCAGATTTCCCAGTTTTTAGGTGTAAGTAGGTACTTTTCTGTGGTCAGCAGTTCATATGCAGTGTTTCTATGCAATTCTGAGTGAGTTTTGGCAGTTTTGGAATTTCGTGAGTTTTGCAAAAATTCGACAGGTCCGCGGTCATGAAAAAAATTGCGATTTTGACCAAAATTTCAGCGTCAAAATTTTTGGCCGGGAGGTGACCCATTTTCAAGCTGGTGTCACCCCGATCACGAAAAGGTTTCATATGACCTAGTTTTGAGCTCACTGATATCCCTATATGATATCCCAGTCATGCTTAGTGGGTGGGGTGGGGGTGTTGGGATGACCAGATTTCCCAGTTGTTAGGTGTAAGTAGGTACTTTTCTGTGGTCAGCAGTTCATATGCAGTGTTTCTATGCAATTCTGAGTTAGTTTTGGCAGTTTTGAAATTTCATGAGTTTTCGCGAAAATTTTACAGGTCCGCAGTCATGAAAAAATTGCGATTTTGACCAAAATTTCAGCGTCAAAATTTTTGGCCGGGAGGTGACCCATTTTCAAGCTGGTGTCACCCCGATCACGAAAAGGTATCATATGACCTAGTTTTGAGCTCACTGATATCCCTATATGATTTCCCAGTCATGCTGAGTGGGTGGGGTGTGGGGGTGTTGGGATGACCAGATTTCCCAGTTTTTAGGTGTAAGTTGGTACTTTTCTGTGGTCAGCAGTTCATATGCAGTGGTTCTATGCAATTCTGAGTGAGTTTTGGCAGTTTTGAAATTTCATGAGGAAAAAATTGCGATTTTGACCAAAATTTCAGCATCAAAATTTTTGGCCGGGAGGTGACCCATTTTCAAGCTGGTGTCACCCCGATCACGAAAAGGTATCATATGACCTAGTTTTGAGCTCACTGATATCCCTATATGATATCCCAGTCATGCTTAGTGGGTGCGGTGGTGGTGTTGGGATAACCAGATTTCCCAGTTTTTAGGTGTAAGTAGGTACTTTTCTGTGGTCAGCAGTTCATATGCAGTGTTTCTATGCAATTCTGAGTGAGTTTTGGCAGTTTTGAAATTTCGTGAGTTTTGCAAAAATTCGACAGGTCCGCGGTCATGAAAAAATTGCGATTTTGACCAAAATTTCAGCGTCAAAATTTTTGGCCGGGAGGTGACCCATTTTCAAGCTGGTGTCACCCCGATCACGAAAAGGTATCATATGACCTAGTTTTGAGCTCACTGATATCCCTATATGATATCCCAGTCATGCTTAGTGGGTGGGGTGGGGTTGTTGGGATGACCAGATTTCCCAGTTTTTAGGTGTAAGTAGGTACTTTTCTGTGGTCAGCAGTTCATATGCAGTGTTTCTATGCAATTCTGAGTGAGTTTTGGCAGTTTTGAAATTTCATGAGTTTTCGCGAAAATTCGACAGGTCCGCGGTCATGAAAAAATTGCGATTTTGACCAAAATTTCAGTGTCAAAATTTATGGCTGGGAGATGTCCCATTTTCAAGCTGGTGTCACCCCGATCACAAAAGGTATCATATGACCTAGTTTTGAGCTCACTGATATCCCTATATGATATCCCAGTCATGCTTAGTGGGTGGGGTGGGGGTGTTGGGATGACCAGATTTCCCAGTTTTTAGGTGTAAGTAGGTACTTTTCTGTGGTCAGCAGTTCATATGCAGTGTTTCTATACAATTCTGAGTGAGTTTTGGCAGTTTTGAAATTTCATGAGTTTTCGCGAAAATTCGACAGGTCCGCGGTCATGAAAAAATTGCGATTTTGACCAAAATTTCAGCGTCAAAATTTTTGGCCGGGAGATGTCCCATTTTCAAGCTGCTGTCACCCCGATCACGAAAAGGTATCATATGACCTAGTTTTGAGCTCACTGATATCCCTATATGATATCCCAGTCATGCTTAGTGGGTGGGGTGGGGGTGTTGGGATGACCAGATTTCCCAGTTTTTAGGTGTAAGTAGGTACTTTTCTGTGGTCAGCAGTTCATATGCAGTGTTTCTATGCAATTCTGAGTGAGTTTTTGGCAGTTCTGAAATTTCATGAGTTTTCGCGAAAATTCGACAGGGTCGCGGTCATGAAAAAATTGCGATTTTGACCAAAATTTCAGCGTCAAAATTTTTTGCCGGGAGGTGACCCATTTTCAAGCTGGTGTCACCCCGATCACGAAAAGGTATTATATGACCTAGTTTTCAGCTCACTGCATATCCCTATATGATTTCCCAGTCATGCTTAGTGGGTGGGGTGGGGGTGTTGGATGACCAGAATTCCAAATTTTTAGGTGTAAGTAGGTACTTTTCTGTGGTCAGCAGTTCATATGCAGTGTTCTATGCAATTCTGAGTGAGTTTTGGCAGTTTTGAAATTTCATGAGTTTTCGCGAAAATTCGACAGGTCGGCTGTCATGAAAAAATTGCAATTTTGACCAAAATTTCAGCGTCAAAATTTTTGGCCGGGAGGTGACCCATTTTCAAGCTGGTGTCACCCCGATCACGAAAAGGTATCATATGACCTAGTTTTGAGCTCACTGATATCCCTATATGATATCCCAGTCATGCTTAGTGGGTGGGGTGGGGGTGTTGGGATGACCAGATTTCCCAGTTTTAAGGTGTAAGTAGGTACTTTTCTGTGGTCAGCAGTTCATGTGCAGTGTTTCTATGCAATTCTGAGTGAGTTTTGGCAGTTTTGACATTTCGTGAGTTTTCGCGAAAATTCGACAGGTCGGCGGTCATGAAAAAATGCGATATTGACCAAAATTTCAGCGTCAAAATTTTTGGCTGGGAGGTGACCCATTTTCAAGCTGGTGTCACCCCGATCACGAAAAGGTATCATATGACCTAGTTTTGAGCTCACTGATATCCGTATAGTTCAAGGGGTCTAGCCTAAAGTAAGAAGATCGATGCTTTAAGACGGCCATTTCATGGAGAGTGGTGTCAATTGGTGATAAAACAGCATTGTTTTGTTTACATCGACCACTAATTCAGTAAAGTAAGTACATTTTCTTGTATTATAGGTATTGTGTATGAGATAACCACCTAGCCGCTTGTTTCAGACATCTGCTTTTAGACCGTTTTTGTCTGTCCATGCAGTGGTTGAAGCGTGAAAGAAGGGATAGCGACATAGGGGTCCAAACTCTGCAATGTCTGCAGACTGATTTTGGGAGCTTTAGAGAATTAGATTTCGCCTTGCTGTGTTTGCGGGGTGCGGCATACATTATTTAACACTTTAGAACGTTTTCCTGTGCTAATAGGAGCCTCTGTGTTCATTTTTTTTTTACATTTAAGACGATTTCATGGAGAACTGTCTCACTTTAGGACAATTTCATGGAGAACCGCCTTACTTTAGGACAATATCAATTATCAGGGCTTCTTGATAACAATACGGACCGGTGTTTAATAAAGAGTTTTGCCATGAGGTGTGAATTCACTAATGCCGGTGTATGTTTTAATTCAAAACTTTACCATTGGGTAAAGCTAAAAAGGTAAAAAGCCCTATCAAATGATTGTCATAATTAAAGATAATTTTCATAATCAGTATCACGCGCATCCAATCCCGATCATATGACTTTTCTACTGGTGCATACGTTAAAATGGGATGTCTTAAGGTGAAATTGTGTCGCGTAATCCGTTTTAAGCACTAAAGTATAGTACAGTCATGGATACCTAACAAGCAATGATATACTGGTCTTAATTGTGCTCATTGCAGTTAATGGGTGCAGTTCTTGACTTGCCAATATAATCATGTTCAATACATGGTACAATTACAATAAAAAATACAGATATACTTCTGTTCATTATAAACTAATCAGTGTCTAACCTCTCCAAAATTTATAGCTCTCCATGAAATTGTCCTAAAGTGAGACAGTTCTCCATGAAATCGTCTTAAATGTAAAAAAAAATGAACACAGAGGCTCCTATTAGCACAGGAAAACGTTCTAAAGTGTTAAATAATGTATGCCGCACCCCGCAAACACAGCAAGGCGAAATCTAATTCTCTAAAGCTCCCAAAATCAGTCTGCAGACATTGCAGAGTTTGGACCCCTATGTCGCTATCCCTTCTTTCACGCTTCAACCACTGCATGGACAGACAAAAACGGACTTGAAGCAGATGTCTGAAACAAGCGGCTAGGTGGTTATCTCATACACAATACCTATAATACAAGAAAATGTACTTACTTTACTGAATTAGTGGACGATGTAAACAAAACAACGCTGTTTCATCACCAATTGACACCACTCTCCATGAAATGGCCGTCTTAAAGCATCGATCTTCTTACTTTAGGTTAGACCCCTTGTAGTTGTGCAATGAACGTTATAGTTATTTTACTGCAGTCGCACATTTCCGGTTTATTCCGAGATAACGAGGACGTGGTTAGTGACATGCTGCCTCAGTGCCTCAGGCACAACTGTAAACTAACCGCGTGTCATAAACTAAACAATACCCTCGATGTTACACCTGCTTCATCTATTTGCATTGCATGTTCATTTTAAAGTTGTCAAAAACAGGTCATAATAGGTTTAACAGGAAGTTAAAAAATGAATGATAAAAATAGACAATAGTCATTTTTAGCTCGACTATTCGAAGAATATGTCGAGCTATTGTACTCACTTGGGCGTCGGCGTCGCCGTCGCCGTCCCGCTTTGGTTAAAGTTTACGTGCAACCTACCTATATCTTTAAAACTACTATAGCTACAGCTTTTAAACTTGGCACACTTGTTCGTCATCATGTCCCGAGTGTGTATTCCAAGAACCATAACTCTAACTCTTTCATTTTGATCAAATTATGGCCCTTTTTGACTTAGAATTTCAGGTTAAAGTTTGCGTGCAAGCTACTGTACAAACTCATAACTTCAATACTACTTATACTACAGCTTTTAAACTTGGCACACTTGTTCATCATCATGTCCCGAGTGTGTATACCAAGAACCATAACTCTGACTTTCATTTTGATCAAATTATGGCCCTTTTTTGACTTAGAATTTCAGGTTAAAGTTTGCGTGCAAGCTACTATACAAACTAATAACTTCAATACTACTTATACTACAGCTTTGAAACTTTCAACACTTGTTCATCATCATATTTCAAGATTGTATGCCAAGAACCATAACTCTTACTTCCATTTTGTTCAAATTATGGCCCTTTTTCGACTTAGAATTTCAGGTTTAAGTTTGCGTGCAAGCTAGTTACTTTCATACTTCTTGTACTATAGCTTTGAAACTTAAGACACTTGTTTACCATCATGACCCTGACTATTTATACCAAGAACCAAAACTCTTTCTTTCATTTTTAATCAAATTATGGCCCTTTTTCAACTTAGAATTTCAGGTTAAAGTTTGCGTGCAAGCTAGTTACTTTCATACTTCTTGTACTATAGCTTTGAGACTTAAGACACTTGTTTACCATCATGACCCTGACTATGTATGCCAAGAACCATAACTCTTTCTTTCATTTTTAATCAAATTATGGCCCTTTTTCGACTTAGAATTTCAGGTTAAAGTTTGTGTGCAAGCTAGTTACTTTCATACTTCTTGTACTATAGCTTTGAAACTTATTCACCATCATGACCCTGACTATGTATGCCAAGAACCATAACTCGTTGATTTTTTTCAAATTACTGCCCTTTTTAGACTTAAAAATTAAGGTTTAAAACTTTGTATACCTTTATTTGATCTTACATCAGGTTTATTTTCAAAGGCCCATAACTCATCCTTGCTTTTTTATATTTGATTTTTGCCCCTTTTCACTTGAAATTAGAATTAAGACTTATAAATAATTGTTAAAGTTTCAAAGTTAGTGTTTTTCATATGAAATGCTATATAAAAGGTTTAAAACAGATGTCCTTAACATACTTTGGTTGAAAGTGTTGAGTAATTGTGGGGTGGGTGGGTGGGTGCATAGACTATACTATACCATACCATACCATACCATACCATACCATACCACATACCATACCATACCATACCATAACACTGTACTGTACTGTACCCCCACCACCCACCACCACCTCCACATACCAACACCACCACCAACAACAACTACAACAACACCAACACAAACAACAACAACAACAACACCAACAACAACACCGCCAACACCACCACCACTAACAACAACAACAACACAACCACCACCAACAACAACACCACCATTAACAACACCACCATTAACAACACCAACACCACCACCAACAACAACTACAGCACCACCATTAACAACAACAACACCACCAACAACAACACCAACACCACCACCAACAACAATATCAACACCACCACCAACAACACAAACACAAACAACAACACCACCACCACCAACAACAACAACACCACCTCTAACAACAACAACACCATCACCACCACCAACAACACCAAAAACAACAACACCACCACCAACAACAACACCAACACCACCAACAACAACACCACCACTACCAACAACAACATCATCACCACCACCAACACCACCACCAACAACAACAACACCACTACCAACAACAACAACACCAACAACAACACCACCAACAACATCAACACCAGCACCAACAACAACACCACCACCACCAGCAACACCCCCACCAACAACAACACCAACAACATCAACACCACCACCAACAACAACATCAACACCACCACTAACAACAGCAACAACAACACCAACAACCAACACCACCACCACCACCACCAGCAACAACACTGCCACCACCACCACCAGCAACACCAACAATACCAACACCAACAACACCACCACCAACAACACCAACAACAACACCAACAACAGCAACAACACCACCACCAACAACAGCAACACCACCACCAACAACAGCAACCAGCATACCATACTGTACTTCACCACGCCACACCACTATAGGTGGGCAATCAGGGGTTTATGGGCTGGGTTGTGTAAACCCTAAAAAAGAATAAGAACAAGAATAAATTAAGTGTAATTTATTGATTTCCTAACTTGGATTAAGAAACTTTTGTTCATGTGTGTTTGTTGGGGGTGTCATAAACTCCTGAATCACTCCCCAGTTTAAATGAAGCCCAGTTACAATGTGCTTAATAATTCTGACTTTTCGAATAGTCGAGCGTGCAGTCGTTTCCGACTGGCTCTTGTTAAACAAGTTCTTTAACCATTTCTAACAAAATCGGCTAAATACATTTATAAAATTCTTTGAACATGTTGAAGAGTATAATTAAAAAGAAGAATATGAGAAAAATATCATCACCATCTTCATATTTTTCAGTCACAATCACAGTGATCAGAGCAAAAAGACAATAAAACAACCTCATCGTTATCATCTTTATCATCATCATTTTTGTTTAGTCATAGTCATTATTAACAACAGCAAAACATTAAAACAACAACATCATCGTCGTCGTCGTCGTCTTCATCATTGACATAATATTCAGACTAAATCTCCGGAAAATTTAATGTAGAAGATTTGGCAGGCCTGGTGATCACCATCATTATGCACACTATCGTTTGAGAGGAGGTATATTTTACTCAATCCGGGATTTCGCAGCGTAGGCAGTAATAAGCTAAATTATTTATTACCCATGAACAAGGTCAGTTTAAATTAAACGGGATATGTTGTGTATTTGGCGAGTTTCAAAGTCACGGTGCCTATCCATATCGGCTGTTTCTTTGCGAAATTCGCTATATCGGCTGTTTCTTTGCTTCGGCAACGGCTATTCTTTGCTAATAACAATGGATGGAGAGCATATGTCGAAGATTCCAGATGCAAATGTTACAGATATAAGGTATATTGTACAAAAAACGGTTGTGTACGGAACATTAGAATGTCTAAACTATGCATTGTAGTGTTTACTTTTTAAATATCGGCGATTGTGGCCGAAATCTCGATGAAACTAGTTGACGATACAAAGACGTAGAGCACAGATCCAGCTTTTCCGCAGTCTATAACGAGTGTTTGCTTTGATATCTAACGTATCAAGCGCATATATTATATTCATTTCTTCAATATTCTTTCAAAAATACTTACAAATAGGTAGAAATATTAATAGATTTATCCAAAACCCTTTACTTTCGGTTTAATTTGGGCACCGGCGGTCTCTCTGCTCACCAGTTTTTGATGCACAGGCTGACTCTCTGCATTGCGCACAGGTAGGCTCAACGATAATGACTACTTAGGCACCTGTTTACTCACTGTAATATGGACAATTTAGAATTTTGTCACTGCATTCTGCTTATTAGAATGTAAATTAACGTTACATGAGCAGGGGAAATCGAAGTTGAACGAGAAACCTTAAGTTTTATCGTAACTGTGTTAGAATGTACGGTTAATGCATACATTGCTAAATGTTTATGAAAATGCTAATAGATACGTTTAACAATAATAAAGCTTTACAAAACTTTAACAAGGTTAAAACACTTATTTGATATGTATAGCCTATGTACATTCTATATTGCAGTTTGAACACAGATCTCCACTTGCCCATTTATTGGTTTATTCGCCGGTTCATTCGTTCGTCCATTCGTTCATCGTCCGTTTTCCATCAACCGATCGTCCGTCGGTCGTTCTTTCTCTCATCCCTTCCTCCCTCTCTCCGTTTATTCGTCCTTTTATCCACCTGAACGTCCCTCCGTCCGTCCTTTCATATTAGGTCGCATTATGGGAACACCCATCAAAAAAATCTTACAATGTAATCTCGATACATGTTGAAGAGATTACGATGCGATAGTTTTTATTTGTTCTAACTTTAATTCCAAATGTTATTGCGTACATCATTACGTGCTTATGTTTCAAATGTGTTTAGAAATATTCCCTAAACTTAACATTTTCAATTTTCCGATTTCATTTTACGATAAAAATTTTGGATAAAATTTACATTTTAACTTCTTAATTGTAAATAGAAAGCATTTAACTTTTACAAATAATTAAGTAACATTTACTTTAGTTATCTTAATACGTGGTTTTTGTTTTAGATAGGCTTGTATATAGATGAAACTTTTTAATGACGATTTTAATTTCTTATGATTTACATTTTTTGTGACTCAATGCAGACCTTTATAGATAGATGTAATGTAAAGATCTTTGCTCAATGTGACATATTGTTAATACACAAAATGTCACATTTCTTACCTGTTGATTTACCTGGGGTTCATTGTAATTTGTTACAATTTTCACCTTTTTAGACTTTCATCAGGGTTTATCACGCCCGGTAAACATTCGCTCCACAACCAAAAGGAGAAAATAGCAAAATGAGCGAAAGCCACTTCCGGGATTGAGCGAAAGCGCTGATTTGTTTACAAAAAGTGAGTATGACCAACATTTTTTTTCTCAGAAAGACGAACTTTTCAAAAATCGGACAATGTAGTGCCGTGTAAGAGTGATAAAGCTTCACGGAAAACACGGTTTCATATTTTAAACATGTTAATTGTTCAGGCTAGAACTTTTTTCCCAGCGAACATTGATGCAGGTTTCTTTACCAACTTGTCATTTCGACTTAATTTTGTTCTTTATATTACTTTTAGACATTATTTCTATGTTGCGTGTAAATCGAATATCAGTCGCTTGTGACTGCTGTACAGATTTTGGATGGTGTAACGTCTCTTTAAAGGATTTATGCTCATTTTTCAAGAGGTGCAGGAGCGAAAGAGCTCGTTGTGGAGCGAAATCATAGGAGGTAGAGCGAAAATGTAACTTCATAATTGATGTCATTGCATCGCTTTGACTTGTTTGTTAACACATTCATATGAATTTAAATTTGATTGACAAGCTCCTTGTAATTTACAAGTTAGTAAGTATGTTAATTAAAGTGACATTTAAACATGGGGTGCATATATACTAGACATGGGGCGAATTATTTTTAAAAGTAATGCATTAAATTAGCATTGTTTGCCAAATTTGTGCATTAAATTAAATTAGCATTACTATATTTTGAGAAAGTAATGCATTAAATTAGCATTATTTCAAAAAGTAATGCATTAAATTAAGCATTATTTTATTCACAAGTGAACTTACAATAAATAAAAAGTCAGTTGCCAATTTATGTACAAAAGGGATCATCTTCCAAAAAAAAAAATCACCCCAAAGTTTAATATACAAAGTATCAATCTGAAAGTGTAAAAATCTAAAGTGACACCTCAAGACACTTACAACAAAACTATTCTCAGTACATATATATTAGTACAGGTTTAGCTTTTTAACACTTTTGTTATCTTTGATTTATTGCTGTTTTCACACATTTAGAGTGTGGTATTGACGAGGGACTACACTGCCTAATTATCTAATTAAATAATTATGTCACTTGCATCTGCATTATATGCTGATTTCCTGAAATCTGACATAGCCTCTAATAATTTTACAATGACAATGAATCAGGTACATGTAAGACTGAATAAATGGTTAGATAAGTAACTTCTTTTGTGTGTGATTCAACAGTTTTGTGCAAGTCTGAACGTTTAAGTTGATTTCGATGCTATCTTATTTCAGAACAATATTTTTGGTACTACAAATTTCTCCAAGAAACATTTTCAGGAATATTTAAGTGTTTGACAATTGGTGGGAAATATCCCAATGAATGTGTACAGTGAAATGATTTAATAGTGCTGTATTTGTTGACAGAGCTTTGAAGATTACAGGCTATAGATTTGTCTTAAAGTTAGCATTTTCTTAAGACAACTAAGCTTAAGAACTCTTGCTTAATCATAAAAATGTTAAAACTTTACAACATTCTGATGAAAAGGCTTCACTTATAGTCAGTATCTTGTTTTGCTAAATAGTGAACACATATCAAAATACTTAACTGTCATATTCATGGTTTTCTCTTGCTTTAAATAAGATAATGTTAAAAAGTTACTGTTAATATAAATATTAATTAATAAACTGAATCAACAAAATCCAATAGTAAATACAATCCAATTAATGCCAAATAATGCTAAGCATTACAGCATTTTGATATAGGTAATGCATTAAATTAGCATTAAAATAATGCTTAATCTGTTGCATTAATCAATACCTTGAATTACTGACAAAAAGTAATGCATTATTAATGCATTAGCATTAAAATTTAATTCGCCCCATGTCTGATATATACATGTTCGATTTCAATTATCAGTATAAATTGTACCTGACTCCCTAAAAGCATATGATGAAAATACGCCTACATATGTTTACACCTTATATGATGTGTAAATATTTTATTTATAGATAAACTTTCATGACCATGTTGTGATCAGATATACAATTTCCCAACACATTTATAAAAACATATTATATCGAAAACCAAAGACTAAATAGATAAAAATACCGTGTTAGGAAGAAAAAAGAATAGTAAACGACAGGCGATTTAAATCACACTGTCACTGTCAACCCCACACAATTCAGAATACTTATTTATCAAACTTACTTGCATCTTTACTTTTACATTTATTACAAAAATATTACTTTAAGATATATTGGCATTTACTAGCTTTTGATACGATGATGATATTAATTTAACGGGCGTAAAATGACAGAAATAGATAATGGTAAAACAATATATCCTTATGAGGCAAAGATGAACGGAATAGCAGTATTTATGTATCCCAAGAAAATGCGTGAATACTAAAACTGTCATGTACTGGTGCTTGTCGTTTACTTTTCGAAATCCTAAGATAAATAAATAAAGGTGCGATGAAAAAAGGTTATTGAAAACTCCTCGTTGCAACATTTTTCCACATAAATTGACATTGTGTTCAACAAATATAATATTACTTTATATTGAAATGTCTCGGAGCTGTAACACATGTACGTGAGAAATCTAGATGTTTAGTGAATACGTTTAGACCGACAAACACAGGTATGCTGGTGTTATGTTTTCGCTCTGCCTTTCAGCTTTCGCTCCGCAACTAGCTCTTTCGCTCCTACACCTCTTGAAAAATGAACATTAATCGTTTAAAGAGGCATTAGATCACCCGAAATCTGTACAGCAGTCACTAGCGACAGGTATTCGATTTACACGAAACACAGAAATAATTTCTAAAAGCAATCAAAGAACAAAATTAAGTCGAAATGACAAGTTTGTAAAAAGCATGCACCATTCTTCGCTAGGAAAAAAGTTCTAGCCGAAGCAATTTACATGTTTAAAATATGTAACCGTGTTTTCCGTGAAGCTTCATCATCCTTACACGGCACTACATTATCCGATTTTTTGAAAAGTTCGTCTTTCTGTCTTATAAAGAGAAAAAATGCTGGTCATACTCACTTTTTGTATGGCTTCGCTCAATCCCGGAAGAGGCTTTCGCTCATTTTGTTATGTTCTCTTTTTGGTTGTGGAGCGAATGTTTACCAGGCGTGTTTATTATATCAATCGGATTTTATTTTACAATTATATCGAAAAGACATTTTTCTAAATGCCATGAATAATTTAGTACGTATTTGTTTCCGCCTATGAAATTTGTAAAATATTGACGGATTCGCCAAAATTTTGTACTTCCACTTAATTCAAAGTAATATCACACAATTTCAAAACAATTCATCAGCTTCTACAAATTAAACTAGTAAGGCTCTATATTGTTTTCTGTACTTGACTGCCGAATTAAACAATCTTCCGTCAACGATCGTAAAATATCGGGAATGTTCGCAAATTTACGGAGACTTAAATTTTCACATAAAATATTCGATAGTCGTGTTAGAAAAAGCTAAAAAGGACCAAAATGTTTTAAATTTAATTTAATAAAAATTAGTTTAAACAATAGCTTAATATTTTTTGCAAAATATGCAACCTGGGTTTTTTAAAACTTATTATTTGGATAAAAGATATTAACAATAGAATACGTAAGGATAAGCGAAAAAATCCAACTTTCTCTACAGTTTCTATGTAAATAAAAGGGAAAAAAGGGTTGCTATATTCAAAGTCAAAAAGGACCAAATTATCGTTAAGATAAATTAAAATAAAAATAACCATCTTAATCGGCAGAAATTTATCTTTAATATGTACTATGGGTTTTTTCGACTGTTTAAGAAATAAAAATGTAGTAAAGAAAAAACTGAATTGTTCCTTCATAATCTATTGAGAAATTCGTAATCGATTTTTGCTAACAGATGATGAGCAAAGTTGGATATGGGCGGCCAGGCGAGCGGGCGTCCAACCTCTGTAATGGCTTGAGCGATTTCGCTGGTTATCGAATATGGCCGAGATACTATGAACACAAACATTTTTCTTAAGTTTCATGAAGATCGGTCAACAACTGTTTAAGTTATTGAGCGGACATCGCTGTGGACGCCGCCCTGAGGTTGGACGCCCGCTCGCCTGGCCGCCATGGATGTTCCCATAATACGGCGTATAAAAAGTGATTTTAAAGAAAATTGTTCAGATAATATTATTTAAGGCTATACAAACAAATGATCATTTTATAGAAAAGGTTCAATGAAACGAACTACTAGGGAGAAATATGAATGGACGGACGGAGGGACGTTCAGGTGGATAAAAGGACGAATGAACGGAGAGAGGGAGGAAGGGATGAGAGAAAGAACCGACTGACGGACGATCGGTTGAGGGAAAACGGATCATGGATGATGAACGAACGGACGAACCAATGAACCGGCGAATAAACCAATAAATGGGCAAGTGGAGTTCTGTGCTAAAACTGCAATACAGAATGTACATAGGCTGTACATATGAAATAAGTGTTTTAACCTTGTTAAAGTTTTGTAAAGTTTTATTATTGTTAAACATATCTATTAGCATTTTCATAAACATTTAGCAATGTATGCATTAACCTTACATAAAAAGGATACTAACACAGTTGCGATAAAACTTAAGGTTTCTCGTTGAACTTCGAAGTCCCCTGCTCATGTAACGTTAATTTACATTCTAATAAGGAGAATGCAGTGACAAAATTCTAAATTGTCCATAATACAGTGAGTAAACAGGTGCCTAAGTAGTCATTATCATTGAGCCTACCTGTGCGCAATGCAGTCTGCCTGTGCATCAAAAACTGGTGAGCAGAGACCGCCGGTGCCCAAATTAAACCGAAAGTAAAGGGTTTTGGATAAATCTATTAATATTTCTACCTATTTGTAAGTATTTTTTGGAAGAATATTGAAGACATGAATATAATATATCGCTTGATACGTTAGATATCAAAGCAAACACTCGTTATAGACTGCGGAAAAGCTGGATCTGTGCTCTACATCTTTGTATCGTCAACTAGTTTCATCGAGATTTCGGCCACAATCGCCGATATTTAAAAAGTAAACACTACAATGCATAGTTTAGACATTCTAATGTTCCGTGCACATCCTTTTTTTGTACAATATACCTTATATCTGTAACATTTGCATCTGGAATCTTCGACATATGCTCTCCATCCATTGTTATTAACAAAAAATAGCCGTTGCCGAAGCAAAGAAACAGCCGATATAGCGAATTTCGCAAAGAAACAGCCGATATGGATAGGCACCGTGAAAGTTAACATTAGTCTCAATATTTCGACTGCAAGCACAGACCCATTTTCATACTGACTTTTTACAGATGTCTGTCCTTTACGTCTCCAGCAGTTACGATCGAAACTGTGGTGGAAATCGACCCTATTTAAATTCTGTACGGAATGATTCCGTTGTCCGCGATTCTCATTATCCGAGTACCGGTACCTACCGTGGTGACTACGGATTGAGGTAACCAGGCAATGAAGCCCAATGACAGTCGATTACTCAGCAGCGCTTGTAACCTTATCCTGTTCCCAGTTTCCATCTGTCTAATGCAAGCAGAACATCTATGGACATGTTTTTTTGTTATGTCAGTACTTTCCCGCTGGTGCTTCATGTGTATTGTCGATGTATGCTGTTTTTAGCTTTAATTTATCGCTATTTTTCTAATGGTATGAACGTATGTATGTGGCCAATAATTACCATCATTTCTTTGTATTTACGTTCGAAAACAGTAAGAAAAATCTGTTAATATAAACTTGAAAATAATTTCGAATAAATATGTATTTATGAATTAAGTTGACTCAGTTTCAAAGCTAAAACGTGTTGATGCAGTATGTTCATTTCAGTGCTAAGGCCACAATTTAAAGAGTAAATAAACATCACATTATTTCGCTGACATGCACAAAATTAATGTGGTTCTTGACGACGAAATAATGAGAAACGTTTGCAAACAATCTAGAAAAATAGCAAAGATAATCAAATGAATTCATGTTTTGGCGTATCGCCTTATGTCAACGACGAGAAAATCCACTTCTATACCTATTTGTGCTTGCGTGGGAAACTTATTTTTCTGTGTTTTAAACAAATTGCATTGCTTTCAGTTTCAGAAGAATTAGTTCAAAACAGATTACATGTTAACTTAGCACAACTATTTGTGCGCGACAAGGACTTTTCTATGTATGTGATGATCGTCCTTCGCGCACAACCCAGTTACTATTCAAATCAATGCGGAACATTTTTCTTATATTTCTATATGCCGCCGATCGGAATTTGAATCGCAACTTTGGCGGCTCCATAAAGCATCTTAAACTATATGTTTCTTTAAAAAATGTACATAACTAAAAAGCCACATTCAAGTAGAATCAACAATATATGTAATCCTTTATAAATAACGGTTTCGTTTTTATGCAAAACTCTTTAAAACCTCCACCCATGTCAACAAATTTCGATTTCGGCGCTTAAAGTTTACCCGACTCACGTTTATCGATAAATATCATATACCCTATGAATTTAAAGCAGTCTGATTGGTCGAGAGCTCCGTACTCGCGAGTCCGAAAAAAGTGATAAATACCCCGGGAATTAATAACTACCTTTGCTATCATCATCATCATCATCATCATCATCATCATCATCATCATCATCATCATCAGAATGCTTTAAATTCATAGGGTATATGATATAACAAGTAAATACTAATGTTGAGGTCGATATGTAGTTTTGCGGACCTGGGTAGTGTGATATCGACCTCGGAGTTCTTTAACCATTTTTAACAAAATCGGCAAAATTAATTTATAAAATTCTTTGAAGAATATAGATCTAGTTATAAAGAAAAATATGAGAAAATCATCATCATCATCATCATCATCGTCATCTTTTTTTTATTCACAGTATAGTGAAGAGCAGCGACAAGACATAAAAGACAACAACAACAACATCATAATCATCTTCGTAGTTGTCATAATCATTGAAATATTCAGACAAAATCTCCGGAGTTTTAATGAAGAAGTTTTGGCAGGCCTGGCTTAGGTTTGCGTGGGCAGTACTTGAATTCATTACTGCTCATGAACAGACTCAATCAAACCGAACCTACAATGTACCGTATTTGTCGTGTAAGATGGCGTTCACCTATAACAATATATCATTTGCTTTGATGCAACAAAATTACTACCGTCACGAGTTACAGTTGTTGCTTGTGTGGACATCAGTTGGCTCATTGCTCATCTAAAAAGTTTGCCCGATTTGGTAGACATGATTATGAATTTCGACAAACAGCTGGCGTTAAAGTCTAAAAAAGCGGAAGTTATATCATCAAGAACTAAAGTTGCGATGGCTAGAAGTCGTTATATATCAATACAGTAAATTATGTCTTTAAAATTTTTAATATTTAAATTTTAAGTAATTTCATGCTATTTAATATATTATTAAGAGGTCGCAAACATTGCAATGGCGGAAAGTGGCTAAAATTTCAAAAATGAATTTTGGGGGAATTACTTATTGCCACCTAGATTTTAGTAAAGAAATGTATTTAGCTAAGGACGTAGTTAATGTTTGCAAGCTCAATTTAGTCTAATTCATGTTCTAATTTCCAAGCACATACTAAAACAAAAGAAAACCCGTTTACATGAGAACTCTGAAATTCTTGGACAATATACCAAAGCAACTCAGACATGAAATAAGCATATGCTTCTCTACAATGTTTAGTGCCAATTCGTCAAAATAATGTTCGGGTTTTCAAGAAATTCAAGGAAAACTTACTTCCGGGTTTCTACTTTCAGTTTCAGTTTGAAGTCAAAATGTACTTCTTAAAATTTCTGACATTATTTTGATAGATGACCGCAAAGTATTATAAATAAGTGTTTATATATTTATTATATCATATCATTTAGACGTTTTAAGGGCTTGCCACACTCCTCCCAATCCTATTCATTGATAAAAAGAAAATTATCAAAATCTCAATAATGGCAAAATGCTGTTCAATGAAACTTTGCACAAATGAATGATACTTATGTATCTTGATTTTGCATACAGTAAGACACGTTAGAATAGTAAAGAAAACAAGCTAGACCTTAATATTCCCACAACTTCTATTTACATAAATTCACAAAAACTAAGCGATACAAAACATAATTTTAAATTCCCAAGTGAGTGCAATGTTACTGACAAGAAAATGTTGTGTACTTTGTAAAAAACTTTCAACTACTGAAAGAGAAATCAGTGATTGTCATCCGTTTACGCGAGCAGGAAGCGACCAGAAAATTCAAGGTCAAACACACTTTTACTAATATCTCGTAAAGTTTACATATGTAAGTCACGAGGACACAATAAATTGTTGTCACCATCATATTACTCATATGGGCATTTAAAATGATGTTTTGTGTTGTTTAGTTTTTGTGAATTTATGTTAATAGAAGTTGAGGGAATTTTTAGATCTCGATAGTTTTCTTTACTGTTCTAACGTGTCTTACCATCTGAAAAATAAAGATACATTATTTACATACATTTGTGCAAAGTTTCATTTAACGGCATTTTGCCGTTATTGAGATTTTGATAATTTTCTTTTTATAGATGAACAGAATTGGGAGGAGTGTGGTAATCCCTTAAACAGCCATTCCAGACTTCTTGTGCAAACGGTATTTCTTTTTTGTGTGTGTCTGTTCTATGTAAATAAAGCATTTTTTTTCAAACAATTTCAGCATCCAAACTTAAATACAGCCACGTGACACAATATTTCTTCACTTTTATTGGTCTGCCAGTGAGAATTAATGTCGAGTTTTGAAAAGGTACATCAAAGTGTTTGACTTCAAAACGAAAGTAGAAACCCGGAAGTTAGTTTTCCTTGAATTTCTTGAAAACCGTAACATTATTTTGACGAATTGGCACTAAACATTGTAGACCAGCATAAACTTATTTCAGGTACGAGTTGCTTTGGTTTATTGTCCATGAATTTCAGAGTTCTCGTGCAAACGGTTTTTCTTTTGTTTTAGCATGTGCTTGGAAATTAGAACATGAATTAGACTAAATTGAGCTTGCAAACATTAACTACATCCTTAGCTAAATACATTTCTTTACTAAAATCTAGGTGGCAATAGGTATTTCCCCCAAAATTCATTTTTGAAATTTTAGCCACTTTTCGCCATTTGCAATGTTTGCGACGCCTTAAATAATTTTTATCATCATCATATCGTTTCTACTTTTTGCCCATTAATTAATTTATTTGGAAATTTTGTCTGTCGATTACCAAGAAGAAATAAGATAAATGAATTCAAACCAGTTGAAATGTCTTAAGAGTTGGATATAAGATAGCATTGTAACTTGGTTACGGTACTTCAGTAAGAGGAACTACTGTAGGCCCGCAGGTTAAGGGGGTTAAGGTGGTCGTGCCTTATATTGTTCCTCATGTTTTGAGACCTCCCCCTTCTATTCGGGAGATGTGCTACCTCCACTTTCTATGGTGGAGGTATGTTACATCAGTTAGGCGACTGCTTACCTTCCAGGGAAGTGGGTGTGTCAGGTGGGTAGTGGAGATGGGTGAGGGTGGGGTGAGGAGGGGGATGGGGATTGGGTGAGGTGGGAGGGTGAGGTGGGTTAGGTGGGGAAGTGGAGTGGGCGAGGTGGGGAGGGGAGATGAATGACGGTGGGGTGAGGAGAGGGATGAGGGTGGGGCGGGAGGGGACAGGGAGGTTGTATGAGGGGTCGGGTGGGTAAGGATAGGAGGGAAGAAGGTGAGGTGGGAGAGGGTTAGGTGGATGGGATGAGGGAAGATGGTGGGGTCTATGAGGGAAGAGGGTTGGATGAGGTGGGTAGGGAATAGTAAGGTGGGTTGGGAAGAGGGTGGGGAGCGGGTGGGGTGGGATGGGGAGAAGGTGAGATGGGGAGGGGGGAGGGTCGGGGGAGGTGGAGAGAGGGGGAGGGGGGAGGGTCGGGGGAGGTGGAGAGAGGGGTATTTTTTAATCGGTCAACAAATAAAAAAAAGTTATGCCTTCTTTTTTGCAGTTATTTCTTCTTGTCGGGAAAAGATCTTCTTTTCGCACTCTAGTAGTAGTGGTAAATTTATAAAGAAAGGTTACCAACATGTTATTTTACAGCGCTCTGCAGGCCTGGTGATTAACCCATATACAGTTGAACATCATGCTTATCTCTTTGGTTGCACAACTGTGCCAGAGGTTATGACGGTTTATGGGGAAATCTTTTCTTAAAAGAACCTAGAAGCTCATTTTGTTTCTTATATCCCTGTCATCGTGTTCTTGCTGATTTTACTCCAGGTGCTGTGGTCTCGGTAAGATCAGAAAGTACCCGCCCTTTGGCTTTGCAATGCTATTAGCTTCTTATGTTTTATATGTTTGTGTTGTTTTCATGCAACATTGTTGAGCCGTTGGGTGGGTTGGAGTTGTTTCACCAAGACAACTTGTACTTGTTTTGTGATACGAGAACCTGTTGGGACAAGTGTGAGGTTGGTGCACCCTAGAACCTGGTTTAAACACCCAGTGACAATTTGTTTTGCCACTGACCGTTCCAAGGCGGTATCCCCAAAACGTTCTCTTTTTCGTTAATTGTTTGTGGCGTCCTATTTGTATTGACATACTAATAACAAACATGCTCTCTCTCTGTCTGTCTCTCTCTGTCTCTCTCTGTCTGTCTGTCTGTCTGTCTGTCTGTCTCTCTCTCTCTCTCTCTCTCTCTCTCTCTCTCTCTCTCTCTCTCTCTCTCTTTCTCTCTCTCTCTCTCTCTCTCTCTCTCTCTCTCTCTCTCTCTCTCTATCTCGTCCTCTCTTCTTATCCGCTGCGTGGGGAGGCTGTGTTTTGTGAGTGTGGTGATTCCTGATATACATAAATTACTTTTTTATCAGCGATCGAAGTGTTCAAAGTTTTCTCATATTAAAAGCGTTTGCAAAGAAAGTATAGAAAAAGAATAGAAAAGTTGTTCAGTGATATGGTGCTTGCAACGGCGAACGCCGCGATGCGGAGGTATGGGATACGCCCCTCGTTTTCTTGTTTTAGTGTTCTTTCTCGGAAACGGCTGCGACACATACGTTGACACGCAACATGTGGTTCCTGTATATGTCTGTTTCTTGTCCGCCACATGTAGATTGCTAAGAAAAGTATAAGACCGGCGATTCCATGCTTATAAGCGAACAGTGAAGATCCTCGTCCTGATCGGAATCTACACTGTTCGTCCATGCCATATAGGGGTTTTTATGGAGGAAAGGGTTAAGTGAAATTAAAAATTAAAATATGCAATACTGGGTTCCACCTTAAATAAAGTACTAAATGTGTTATGTTGGTATGCCCATATACCATGTACTTAGTTTACGGACACTATTTGCCTCTGCTTTTTGGTTTTGTGGGGAGGCTTTGTTTTCTGAGTGTGGCTATTTTTGATAATTTACTGAAATGTTGACGTAAAGTCAAGTAAATTTTATTTACATAGTCGGGTTTCATAACAGATAACACAAGCTCTTTTGAGCTTTTAAAGCCGTCTAGCATAAATAACGATAAAAAGCATTATAGATAGCAGCATTTAACAGTCTGGGAGTAACCTTAAATGTAATGGCGCCTCTAAACACAACGACCGTCGGCAAATACACGGGTGTTTTGATGTGAACATCCATGAAATGCACGCCCCTCGCGTTGGTACACCCAGCCTCTGCAAAATGGTAAGCTGGACAATCCGCCCACCAGTGGCGTAGCTCTACTATTAGGCCATGTAGGCCCGGGCCTACAAGTTGGACAAGAAAATGACATTTTCAAAAGAACCAAAAATACAATAAAACAATAGTTGGGGATGATAGCGGGTTAAGCCGTTTGGTCGAATTAAGTGTGTCTTTGGCGTTTATTTGGCGAGAAATTGAGGTTGACGTGGTTATCAACAAATTTGCTTCTGTTAAATGCAGATAAAGGACTATCTAAGTTTCACCCACGGCTTATGCAAGATTTACTGTGTTCAGTAAAGTTTGCATCAAGTCAAATTCATAGTTCGAATTTTTTGTTTTCATAATTTTCCATGAAAATATATTGGAACGCGCATTTTGCTTCGCCCCCCCCCCCCCCCCCCCCCAGACCCCCTTATCAAAGGACTGCCTCCCCTTTGGAACCCCTTGTTTGGGCCTACAACTTTAAAAAAGCTGGCTACGCCCCTGCCCACTACCCCTGAACCCCTCGTATTACATCAAAAGTTGCCACTTTCACAGAGTGACCAATTGCCATTTCGCCTTCTAAAAAATAGCTTTTGCTCCCCTTCGATAAAATCCACTTCCAAAAAATGTCCTTTACCTTAAATATTGTCCCTTCTCACATTCTTCTTGATGCCCGCATCAAATAGACGCCCACCACACTGACGTTAACAAACGTTATTTTCTTAAAGACATCACTAACTTGTTGACATCAAATACTGATGAGTTGACGTCACTCATGTAGGCCTTAGCATGCAAAAGGTTCATAGATAAAAAATGGAATTTCCCCGTTTAAACATCAGGAAAAACTTATTCTAGAACATCTTGTCAAACTCAACGCAGAACCACTTGTCCGGTATGCAAGAAACACTTTTCTTGAATACCGGGTAAGTGTTTCCGGTATTTGACAAGATGTTCTAAGAAAGTATCTTGTGCAAAACCTTATTAATTAAACTTGAAAAAATGACGTCATATAGTCGATGACATGACGTCACTCATGTAAGCGTGCGAAAGTATTTTCCCTTCTTGGTAAAACACGCGGAAACACTTATCCGGTATGCAAGAATAAGTTATCTCTTGTTAGGCTATATCATTTCCTTTATCTTAATATGCATTGGGGTGGTGTTTGAGACATTTTTTATAATGGTCGAAAATCATTTTGGTTCTGATTGCCTTCCATACCTGTCATTCGTTGTTGTTGTTTCAGGGGAGATAACACCTGTAACTACGTGGAACATTGACATATTATTATATCTGTTTGCAAAATCAGTCGTCTTTCGAAGGTTTGACTGTTATTTGTGATGAAATTCAATGAATTGTAGTCAGGTCATGTCTCATGCATCTCTTCATGTGATTTCGTTTCCAGAATAAATGTTTCCCGTTGGCAATTCAATTGTGTACCAATATTCGGATAAGAAATTTTTGGGATAATGTTTAATTATGTGTTGGAAGTAAAAATAGTGGGTCTTTTTACTGGATTGTGAGCAGTAAATTGTAGAATTTGAAATTTAATCCATTTAACCTGGACTTGCACTGGTCACATCTTGGTCAGGAATAACCATAAAGTGATCTGACAATGAACAGTGAAGATACTGATCAGACGGCACAGATGTGCCAGCTGATCTGGTTCTACACTGTTCACCCACTCAATAAGGATGTGGAGTAAAGGGTTAGTTTTCAGACTGTTTGGAAATGTATTACCATTCTAGTTTATAATCAGTATTTACGCATCACAAAATGATTTATTCAAAAAGTAAACTGAATTAATTCCAACCACTATGCTGGTTAGAGTTTAATTATGAGTATTTACAAATTAAATTGGTAGCTTGACTGTGCCACGCTATGACAAAACAGTTTTTATATGTTTTACAAATATGACAAGTGTGAGATATGGTCCTATGTACAAAATTGTGGAGCCACTGAGTCAGCGCATGTAGATTTTACCATTGACATTTTTTTTCTGAGAGAAGATGTCAGGATTTCGACCTTTGATAAAGGGATAAGGATTGGAATATCAGGGCCTTTAGATCATAAAACTAAATCTGGAGATCAGTCTCAAATCTCAAGCATCTGGCCCCGTGATTATAAAACTTTTTTCATGCTCAACTCAATTTTGTGCTCAAACTTAAAATGTCTAAAACATAAACAGTATTCATAAAAAAGGGAATAACTATGTGTTTAACAGTTGTTGTTGAGGGCAATTTGTCAAATATTCAGTTTAAAATGTTATATTTTATATAATGAACAGAAACAAAGCCATCAAATTGTCATGCTCAAATTGAGTCGAGCATGAAAAAAGTTTTATAATCACGGGGCCTGATTGGCTGAAATGGCGACCAGTCGCCATTTCAGCCAATCAGATCCTTGAGATTTGAGACTGATCTCAAAACTTAGTTTTATGATCTTGGGCCCAGGATTATTTTGATATCACATGTATGTTAAAATGATGTTCTCTGTTCATGATCTGAATCAGTATGAAATTTTCTGAAGTCAAACATACTAACAAAATGTATCATAAGAATTCTTTAATTTTTAGTCTTTAAAGAATGATGGCTGAAGAGTCCTCTGATGAGTCAGCGGAATTAGTTGATAAAGAAGAAGCTGTCAGCGCTGAAAAACAGTTTACAAGTCATCAGACAGGTAAGTAGTGGTCTCATTTTCCAGGTGCAGTGGATTCCTCAAAATATTGACAGGAGGACTGGCTATTTTTAATGAGTAAGCTATCTCCCTTCTGTTTTGATAAATTTCCCTTCTTATTTTAATTGTAACAATAGCTTATAATAATAATAACTAATTAATTTCACGAGGATAAACAAAGAAAGATAAGCAAGATATTTTCTAGTGCAAGATCTTAGTTGTTAGGACTTAGGGCTAAACATTATAATAAATTTGAAATGAAATATACAGGTAATTTACATCAGTTGATAGGTGTATTTACATTTATTGTTACAGGAATCTCCTCATCTGTAGCCCCACCAGCTCCACTGCCATCTTTCCTCACCCAGGCACCAGGTGGCACGCCTTCGACTCCTCGAGCATCATCTAGTAACCCTACTGTGGCACAGACAATGTCCAACACTCCTGTGGTGGCACAAACATCATCTAACACTTCTGTCCCCAGAACGATCTCAGATATCCCTCTTGTTGCTGAGACATCACCAGTTAGTGTTGCTGGTTCTCAGCAGTCTAGTCCAGGAGGTGCGACACAGAGTCCTGTGGTACCCAGCATGGAGTCGACAACCAGTGGCATTACTCCCTCAGCACCTCAAGTCTCTCCACCTCAAGTCAGCCAACGACAGGTGACTCCTCCAGGTATGTCATTCTTTTGTTGTATTTACTGCAGAAGTCACCATGTAATTACTGCAATGCATTATTATTAGTGGTCATGACTTTTCATAATTGTTTGGCAAATTGGCATATTCAGGGGGCCGGCTGATCCTGAGGGGGTTTAGTAGGATTACTCATACCCCCTTTTTGGGTAGCCATATTGAATTTTCCTGGGGATTTTAGGCCAGAAAGTTGGTATTTACCATATAACTACACTATGACTGCTCAAGATGAATCCCCTTTCTGGAAATCTTGCATACAATCCTTATACATGTATATTTGTGTGTTCATGAATTTGTGGTTTAAAAGTTTCTAATGCCATATTTACATACAGCCATACAGTTCATGAGCTTTTTAAATTTAAGAATTTATTTGAACATGAAATCCATAAAAAGAAGTAACATTTAATGATCCACAGTGAGTTAAAGCCTTTGAAGCAGTATAGTTTCATTCCTTCAGATTACCAGTATTATTTTCATTCATTAAGACACTGTTAACCTAGGAGTCTTATTGTTAGAATCTTTCAATGCAGGTAAGATTGGAAGAGTGGGATCTTAGAAATCTAATTTTAGCAATGTGACAGAACATTTGCCACAAATTAGTTCTCTCCATGTTTTTTTAAAAATGAGAAATAGAGTCCAGAGAGGTATGATAAATGTACCTACATGTTGGTTTAAACCTCAGCTCCACAAATGTCGCCATATGAAGCAAGTTCTGCTATCAGCGTACCAGAGATGGAAGTTGACCCAGTACTAACCCAGAGCCAGCAAGGAGGTGGTCTTTTTGGCTGGATATCTGGGAACAAAATGATTTCCAAGGTTGTCCAGAAAACAAAGTCTTCCATGGAGTCTATGATAACCACTCTCGACCCTGGAATGAAGGAGGTCATAAGTAAGCTATTCTACTTTGTTTAATTTCATTACAATTAAACTCATAATAATCAATGACCAAAACATAGCTGCTTAGGAGGCTGGTAGCAGCTTACAATGTGATGAATTATTATAAAGTATAATTACATGTACGTGGAAGCTTTGAACATTAGCAGCTCATGTTTGGTGACTGTCTTGTGCAGTCTTATTAGAATCTTGCATGAGTGTGAGGTGAATATGGAAAAATCTGTCACCAAGGGTGAACTGTTTTGGTGGAAATGAGACATTCTTCTGAATGTCTCATGTTAGATTTATCTATTTCTTAAATACCACTCGTTGTTCATAACATCTGTGTATATGTATATGTCTACCGGTATTTAATTTTCATAAACTGAAATGTTGACTTCACTTAACCTGACTTTCTAAATGAATTTAACAATTTCAATTAATAACATTCAAAAACTTTATGATGTGTTGTCATAAACTGAAAAATAGCTTCAAACTTTACTAATTAAAGGAAGTTTTAAGCTAATTTGTGATAAACATAAGTTTGAACATGTTGGTCCTAGTTTTTCTGGGACAATATATATCTAAGTTTTTTTGCAAGAGGTTTATTTATCTCCAGCTCATGTTCAGATAGGAGCATTTTGGTGCATAGTAGTTAGTTTTAATGATGAAGGTTTTTCTGAAATAGCTGTAGAATAGTTAATAAATGAACTTTAAATTAAAAACAGGTAAACAATATATTCTTATTCTCTGATTTTATCCTTGCTGAGTATGAGAACACATGGAATGTTTATTTTCAGAATCTGGAGGACAAATCTGTGTTCTTGTCACATCTACGAAGGAATCTAAAGTTGGTGCAATAAGGGAAGCTTTTCAGACCGTGTTTGGCCGAGCCACTGTTATAGGGAAGGTATGATGTTTTCAGAGTGGCCTGGTGATAGAACTTCAAAACGTAACTTTTCTCTGTTGAAGAAAAACATTTTTCACATCACAGGTGCCAATATAATAATACATGTACAGATATTAGAGATTAGTTTTATATGTCCTGCTTTTGATTGGTCTGTTTTGAGACTGGTCTCAAATCATTCGACCAATCTGATGCTTAGTATATCAGACTGGTTGTCATTCATCTTTTCATGTGATTGCATACTATAAATTCATAATTATTCATGGGGTAAAAAGTTTTGTGGATTTTGTGTGTAGTTTGATAAAACTTTAACAAAATGTAGAATTGTTTCCAACAATTAAACAAAGTTACCGTATAGCGGGTTATTTCTGCGGTCATAAATTTCTGTGTTTTGCCCTCAAAAATGGATGCAAAAATTTCTGCGGTTTTTATTTCTGCGTTTTCGGTTCCCGTGAAGGATAAATTTCTGCGGTTCATATAGGGTAGGGTGTCGTAAGAATAACACGATTGTGATATAAGCATACTTAGGGAGACAATCATCTGGGTGCGGTATACAGATAACTTCTGTCTCTGTTACTGTTATTTGTGAAATAATATACAAACTGCAGATAATTCAATATTTTTAATCATGGGTCAATTCCTGCTACTCAATTTATTTTATCAAAAAATTACAAAGATATTATTTACCGATGAAAACCAACTCTCAAACAACTATTCAATTAAATTGAATGTTTGAGCAATGTTTGAGCAAATGTCGCGTTTATACTTTGCCTATATGAAAACGATTTTCGGTAATTGATCGTAATTATTTTACAGTGTTTGTATTGTGAAACGGATTATCTCGGACATGGCCACTCCACTGATTTTCGCTTGAAAATGAGATAATATTTTGCGATTTAAATTTCTGCTGGTGTCTTTTTTCTGCTGGATTTATTACTGCGATTTCATCCAAAGACCGCAGAAACGCAGAAATTTGGCACCCGCAGAAATAACCCGCTATACGGTAAAAGAAACAAAGTGATTTTACAGTAATCATTCCTTTCCTACATTTAGGAGAGTCAGGCAACTACAGCAGCACAGCCAGTGGGGTTCACAGCAGGATTAAAAGGGGCTCAGGAGAGAATTCAGAATCTGAGACAATCAGAAAATGTCCAGGATGACCAACCTGTTGTGTCTGTCGAAGGATTTATTGTGGAAATGCTACCAGACAGGTACATCTTGTGTTTTAACCCTTTCCTCCATATATGCTTTTCTCGCATGTGTCAACAGTGTAGATCCAGATAAGCCGGCACATCTGCGCCTTCTGATCAGCATCTGCACTGTTTGCTTTTTGGTCAGAAATAACCTAATAAATCAAAAAGCAAACACTGTTGACCCATATCATAAAGACATATATATGGAGGAAAGGGTTTAACAGCTGTACTGTTTATCACTTATTGGATAATCTCTAAAAAGCATGGAATATGGATTTTGAAATATCATAGTCATAAAATTGTTTATCCTTTACTCGATGGATACAGCTTCTCTCATACATGCGACCAGTGTAAATTGAGATCAGCGGGCACATCCATACCTGCTAATCTGGATTTACAGTTTGCTTCTTGGTCAGATACAACCTTCTGAATTTATAAGTGAACAGTGTAGTACCTGATCAGAAGCCATGGATGTGCTGGCTGATCTGGATCTACACTAGCCACCCATAAGGGTTAATTTGAGCTTCAAGATAAGTACTTAAAAATGACTATCCATGAATTCCTCATTAAATGCAAATAAAATGTCAATCATATTATCTTGTCAGTATATTTAACATGTATGTTACCTATGCACAGTTCTTAAATAGCATCAGTATAGGCCTTTCCCATAACTAGGTTATCGTTCGTGGTAAAACATGGATTACATCCCTTGATTACTGGCGACTCACTTCCGGGGACGCTAAAACAAAATGGAGGTTAAAGAGAGCGAAAAGGCGTGTAAACATATGATCTACAATATATCAGATGTCTGGAAAGCAACATTTGAATGATTATTCATTTTATAATGACAACTAATAAAATATTAAAATATCATCATAACTAAGAAAAATGCACTTATAACACCGCTTTCGGTTATTCTAACTACAGTTCCGTAGCTCGCTTCCAGATATTCGCTCGATTAGTATATGACCGAAAAATATGAAAAAACAAACAACTCAAAAGTATTTAGGTGTTTGCAGGGCACGACAAATCCTGAAATTACTTGGTAGCCCACTGGGCTACCAGGATTTTTGCTTGGTAGCCCGGACTTTTCGGTTGCGTATTTATTACCTTAGATATATACACATTACAACAAGGATGGGGTGGTTTGGATTACTAGTCAATATTAAAACACCTCTTAGATTATTTACTTTATTATAATACATAAATCCCATGTCATCCTCTGCTCCACTTCCGGGATCATGTTTCACCCAGAGATATGAAGTAAGCCAGCTGACTTGAAATGTTCGAACCCGTTGATTCTTGTCATATTCTTTGTCAGAGAATTTGGGTCGTTTGGGCGTTGATGTGATTTTATCATCTAGTTTTCTCTTCACTGATTTGGGAGTTGACTGCTGGCTGTGATTTGATGATAGGTTTTGAGTCGAAGACTCACTCTCTTTCCTAAATAGAAATAATTTCATTATATCTCTACTCTTTTATTAACCCTTTATCAATCCAGTTTCTAAATAAAAGTTTCTAGCATGATCATATCAAATATTCAAATTCATTCCTGTCTTTGGATAAAAAAGAAAAGAAATACATATATAATATTTGATTTTAATAGTTTATCAATCTGTCTTCCCCTGAAACTCCTTAAACAACATCAGATTTTTAATTTATCTAGCCTTTTCTGTTATCTTTCATAAAACACCATGCCTGTTATCTTTCATAAAACACCATGCTTGAATATAATCTATTTTAAATCAATATGATTAAAATAAAATTAGAAACAGAAACTCAACTGGCCTACTGTATGAAAAATACTTCTTTAAAATTAATTTTTATGATATTTTATGTAAAAATCCCAAGACCGGTATTTGGCAAGAAAATTTAACAAATTTACTGTTTGTATGAATATATTATCGAATTATAACAAAATAACACAGATTTGCGCTAGAGTATATATATATATATATAAATATGGCGCTTTCGGTATGTGACATATATCGTTAAATATTAAGTACGCATATTAATATTCTTTTTCTCAATTTCAAATAATTGTTTGTATTAAATCATCAATATTTGAAAAATCTTGCTTTATAATTGTTTTTCAATAACTAACACAAATGCAATCATAAAGTTGCTTTCTGTTATTCTAGCTAGCTTTTGGTAACTATCGACGATCCACTTTATGATATAGGCTCGCTTTTGGTATATTCACGAGCTATATGGAAAAAAACCAACATAAACGTTTTTAGTTAATTATGAATATATTATTGAATGACAATAATATATTCGAAATTTAAGACAAATAATTATATAAATGAAATTTATTTAGCGATCTCGGTATGTCACATGCAAAGTTAAAAACAAGTGCTACCAATCTGAAATAGTGTAGTTAATAAAAGTGATGATCTTCTGTTAATTTTATTAAAACTGATATTACTGATACTGATATATGAATTCTCATATTTATTGTGTATCATACATTAACAGTTGTTTGTCAAATTCAGTTTTAGCTTAATTTCATAATTGACCATCTATATTAATTCTTTGTAAGCGGTTTGACAATTTAATTACTGATAAGATGTAGATATCCCGTATAGTTGTCATGGTTATGATTGCCCGAGGCAGATAAAATATCAATTTTTTATCGATTTTACAAGTACATTAAGACATTTAAACTTTTTACAAGTACATTAATTTAAGACATTCAAACTTTTACATAATGATTCAACTAAATTGAAGAGCGAAGGAATACCGCTCGTATTAAGAATTACCTTAACTGCATTTTAGAAATAGTTTTTTATAGTTGACATCCGACTGTTTTAACCCTTTTATATAAGTACGCGTATATACCGTCTTTTTTGTCAATTTCAAATAAAATCTTTTGATTTTCGGTAAAATAAAAATTATATTTTAATTGTAATCCTGTCTCCTTTATCATCGGATGTCCCCGGAAGTGGAAAGTGATTTCTTGGTCATGCTCACTTCGTCAAAGGGCAAGTAATATTCAAGGGAAACTACCTAGTTATGGGAAAGGCCTATACAAATACAGCGTATGTATTAATTTTGGCAGTGGATTTTTTTCGTCTAAATCAATAGATGCATGTGAAGTTTATTAGAACCTTTTATTTTATTCTATCAACTTTTGTTTTCAGTAACTTACCAGTATTATTGGTAACTTTGATTCACTTTATTGTTTAATGATATTTGTGGCTTAATAAAATAACTTTAAAATAAATAAACATGGTGGTGTATAATTGTAGATGGTACGAGTTAAGCTGCCTTGTCCTACAAGATCCGCAGCACAGAATAGACCTGCAGACATTTTCACAACCCTCCCCAATCCCAGCGGAATACATCCTGAAAGCTCAAGACCGAACACCTAAAGACTACCCCCTCAGATGGTCCGGACTGGCTGTCACCATAGGTCAGATCGTCGAGGAAGATATGCCACATATTGGACATGTAGATTGGCAGAACGGCATTGTCGGTGTTAGTCGAAGAGAATCTCTATTTTTAGCAGCAAAATCTTTGGCATATATGTATCGACAACGGCTGCCCACTACTTTTGTGTCTTGATTTTCTTTTGTTTTAATATAATTGCTGGGATTAAATTGGTTGCAAATTCTAGGTTTAACTGTATTAGGTTCCTCTTGAAATTATATCGAGACGTAAGAAACATTTGGGTTTACAACTAAATAATACTTATTTATTCCTTTAAGATGTTATCATTCAACAATGGTATGACAAAATATCTCTCCTCTCTGTCTCAACATTTCCATAACTAACATTTGTGGTCCATTACTAACACTTTTCGGTCATACTGAAGCAAACATATTAAAATTTATTTTTGAAATCTTCCACAACTTTCTAAAATCAGCTCAAGAACAAGACCATTTCATCCTTAACCATTTCCTGGATATATATGCATTTTTACGCATGTGCGACCAGTGTAGATCCAGATCAGCTGGCACATCCGTGCCGTCTGATCAGGATCTGCACTGGTCGCATTTTGGTCAGAAATAACCTAATGAATCAAAAAGCGAACAGTTTAGATCCTGATCAGACGGCATGGATGTGCTGGCTGATCTGGATCTAAACTGTTCGCCCTAGCAATAAAGGTGTATCTGTACAGGAAAGGGTTAATACATTTTTATTCAGTCTAGTAGTAAAGGTAAATTGATATAGCTTTTCAAAGTTAGAAGAGAGTTTGAAGAGTGGTTGCTTTTTGTTTTTAATTAAAAGCAAATCTTGACTGTATGCTTTGTTCTGGCATACAAGTTTTAAAATTCCGTATAATATACGTTTGGACACTTTGCTGGCACTTGCTTCCAAGAAGTTAGTCACAACAAGTCTATATTTTCTTGCTAAGTACTTCCTGTATATGTGATGTATAAAAAAAAGAAAATGAAGACTTGTGACATTACCAACTGAAGAGGGCCAATAGCCAAAATGATTTGAAATAAAAGAGTTTTGATATACTACATAGATAAAAGGAATGTTGGGTAATTTTGAAATACTTGTATGGGATAATTTTTGTGCAGCGTGACCTTAAATTTGTGAAAAAAGGCAGTTGAAAAATGTAATTAAGGTGTTATCTTATGTGTGATTAAGAGTTAAATCAACAACATTATAACTATAGTTGAAGCACGAGTGCTGATTCGTCAAACTATATTTTGGTTTCTCAGGTACACTCTTCTCAAAAGGAGGAGAAAAACACAATGGAGGTTCTCTGAATATTGACCATGATCCGGTTTCCAATTTAGTATGGTTGATCTATTATCGGTACTTGGAATACCTCTGATGTTTTCACTCAATCTTCTCCAAAAAGTGAACCAAAGAAACTATACATTAGTTTGACTAGTGTGCATTTCTGCTTCAACCATAATTACTATAGCCCTGTACTCAATAGATACACTTTTATTGCACAGGCGAATAATGTAGATCCAGATCAGCTGGCACATCATGCTGTCTGCTCAGATCTACACTGTTCGCTTTAAAATTCACTAGGTTATTTTTGACCAAGATGTGTGCAGTGCAGATCCAGATCAGATGACATGGATGAGCTAGCTGATCTGGATCTACACTGATCGCACATTCATTAAAACATGTATATATGGTGTCAATGGCTAGGTTATAGAACTCACTCATGGCTTGTGGTAGCACCGATTGTTTTGGCTGTAAAATGTATGAAAAGATAAAAACAAAGGAGTTTTGAGTTGTAGAACCTGTGCAGTTGATCAGTTTTTGTAGAAGTTATTTAGTTGATAAATTGTATATATTTTATGCTACGTATATTTTGGGGCTGTGATATTGTGTAAATATTTCTCTAAGAGTCATTTAGTTATAGTATTAAGGCTCCTTTGCTATATTTAACATAAATGCACACACTGTTTGATGGGCAGTAAAACTATTAAAACAAAAAATATATATTTAGATTGATAGATGATTATGAATGTTTTAAAATAGATGGGCATGAGTGGACAATGCTAAACATGTTGGTGTTTTCCATATTTTATGTTTGCTTGCTGAACTGGCCCCTAGCGATTTATATACTGTACTGGCAATATATTTAAATTAACTCTGTCAGTAATGACAAATGTTTTAAAGTTTTGACTAGTTTAATGCTCTGTGTTTTTAGTAAATATTTGGTTATTGTTTAAACACTATTATTTGATGACAAGTTAAGCTCGATAAAAAAATATTTGTTTATTCAAAAATACTTAAATATATGAAATTAAAGTTTTCTAAATTTGACACGACACATGAAAAACTCTGAACCTTTACTCAGCAGTGTTAACTTTTTATTGACAGGCCATATATCTACACATCAGAATGACACTCGTAGATATACTGGAAGAAAAATAAAATACCATTGTTTTATGTCTTTAAGTTTTTGAAAATTCAGTTACTGGTAAAAATTTATGTTGTGTGGTTTACGAGGTCAGAAATGAGAAATTACATCATGCAAGGAACATAGGTGTGTATCAGCTATACATGTGTATTTTATCACCACTGTTCCATTCAAGGCATGTTAGAAATTACCTATGTATTAATTGAAACCATTGATATTAAATCTTTAATTTAAGGGGCATCAGTGTGTATTGCAAACAGCTGTAGATTAATATTGCAGAGTATTTCTTATTTACAAATAAAGGCTTCATTATGTCTAGGTCTTGTATTGATTATAGAAGAGGAAAGTTTATCATGGAATAAAATAGATCCAGCACTTACATATCATTAGATCTGGATCAACATTCAGAAACATCCTATTAATATATGTTAATAAATAAGTGATTTGATATTGGCCCTGTTATTTGTCCGAGGGTAGTCGTATTGGCCCGAGGCCGAAGGCCGAGGGCTAATACGACTGACCCGAGGACAAATAACAGGGTCAATATCAGATCACTTATTTATTGACAATTTTATTAAATAACCACAAGTATTTGATCCAACTCAGAAAATGCTTGTGTTTTTGTGAAATCTTCACGTTGTAAATTTATAACACGTTCGGTTTTAGACTCTTACTCAGTTGTTATCAGTAAATAAATGTCTACCTACCAATTCCTGTTTGAAAACTAAGTATATTTTATTACGCAAAATCTGTGAGTCGACAAATAGACCGAGTTAAAACAAAATGGCTGCCATTTCCTAGAATTTCTTGCTGAAATCTTTATCACTTTTTCGGCCCTGCCTTATTAGCCAATCAAATTGCCTCAAATGCCAGCTTTATATCTTTAACACTTTTCGGCCCGGGGCCGTCAAAGTGTTAATGATAATGGCCCTGTTATAAAGCAGGCCGTCGTGTTATTGAACGTGGCAGATGCTTTTTTATAGGGCTAATAATGTATAGTTATTTAATAAATGTATTTAAAAGCAAACAGTTAAGATCCTGATCAGACTTCAGGAATTTCTCCGCTGAAATGGATCTACACTGGCCATTCATGAGATAACAGTTATATCAGAAATAATTTAAAAGCAAACAGTGTAGATCCTGATCAGATTGCAGGAATTTCACGTCTTGCAGTCACCATGTTATCATGCCTATGACACCCTTTCAGCAATGACTTGAACATGTCCAAGGTGGTCAGACTTAACCCTTTCCTTGATACATACGCATTTTTACGCATGTGCGACCAGTGTAGATCCAGATCAGCCGGCACATCCATGCCGTCTGATCAGGATCTGCACTGGTTGCATTTTGGTCAGAAATAACCTAATGAATCAAAAAGCAAACAGTTTAGATCCTAATCAGATGGATGTGCCAGCTGATCTGGATCTAAACTGTTCACCCTAGCAATAAAGGAAAGGGTTAACATATGAAGTGTTTACTAGACTTCAGACAAGTGTATGCCAATTCTCCTTGCCCATCCCACCCCTGTAAACTGGAATAAAGATTGCTTTGTACATTAAGGGATGATAAATGTCTAGATCCTGTCTGTCAATGCCATAGCAGACCTCGTAATGTTAAGAGCTAAGAACAATTTGTTTAATATTTTTAAATAACATGAACTAAAGATTATTTTACAATGGCTTCTTAATAAGAACATGCAATGTGATTTTGTTTTAAATGACTTCAATTAAAATTATTGATATTTTTATAAACAACAAAGTTAATGTTTTTGGCATTACTCTGTACAAAAACATCCATTACAATTTTCTCATAGTAAGTATTATTTTCCTTCATTCTTTACAATAATACGCATTTCAACAGCCGCACCGTCAATCACTGGTACACTTTTAAATTCTATTTCAGATTTGTTTCTGTAATTGTTAGCTCTCTTCATAATGTGATAACCTGCAACAAATATACAACTGTTGGTTAACACAAATACACCATACAACAGTGGAAATAGTGCCAGTTTTGGAATAATATGTTTGGGAAAAGACAGATTGATCAGCGTCATGCACAAAGGAAAATTCTGAATCCCTGTCTCTAAAGCAACCGTCCTAGCTCGAATTGCATCCATTCGGAATATCTTGGCTACAACATATCCGAAGGCGAAGCCGACAAACGGCAAGAAGAATGAGCCAATGTAGATTTTCCAGGACGACTTGTACATGAATGGGTAAAGCACACTCATCAGCGTCATTGTCAGAACCACAGCAATACCGCCACAAAAACTGCCGATCTGTAAAATACACAAAACCATTAATAAAATTCATCTTATTCAGCGATACATTTATTGATAAGAAAATACCAAAGTATTCAATGACTTTTAACCTGATACAAGAAACAACTATGCTCTTTGACAGATACGTGTTTCTTAGAGAATTTTTAATGCCCAGAGCTAGGTAAGTTAATTTAAGTGGATAAAACTGTGTACATAATATACATTAAGTTTCAGGAAGGTTCTTGTGAAACTCTTAATTTACATGTTACCTTGATTATGTAAAATGCCAGCTTTTCCCACTTCCATCGCATGAATATTCCTATAGCAGCCGGACCAACGGTCATGACAAGGGAGATAATTATGTTTGTGTAAGGAATCACAAGGTTGTCACTTGTCCAGCTACGACTATATATCCAGAGATTAAGTGGCATCATACCCAGAGCAAGAAGTGTTGCCAACGATGTCATGGTTAAACTGAAAATAGTTGACATTTTACTCCATATATACATGATATATGGGTGTTATCGTGTGAGCCAGTGTAGATCGGGATCAGCTGGCATATCTGTGCTATCTGATCTGGATCTACCGGTACACAGTTTGCTACTTGGTCAGAAATAACCTCATTAATGTTAAAGTAAACAGTTAAGATCCTGATCACATAGCATAGATCTGATGTGGAGGCTTATCTGGATCAACATTTCACACATCCATCAATGTTGTATTTCTGGAGTAAAAGGTTTAGTCATTGTTGTTTGGGAGATTTTTGTTTTCAGAGAGAACATCATTTCAACAGGAAAACTGTTCAAAATGGAAAAAGTCCAAAGGGATAACCTTTAATGACTAGTTCAGGTTTGCATATATGGATACTTTTCTTGGGTCATAAAAACAGAATTAAAACTTCTATGTTTATGAGACTTCAGAAAATCAAAAAATACAATACTAAAAACTTGACAAAAATGCTGTTCAACTCAAAACATGGAGTTTCCACGAAAATGGATGAATTTACAGTACTGTATCTCAAAATATAACTTACCTTAGAGGGACATCCCCATCAGCCCAGTATGAAAATATATTAGAGGTAGATCCACCGGGACAACACCCCATCACTAACATACCAATCGCTGCCATGGCTTCCAACTGTAGGGCGTGGGCAAACCCAAATGTCACTAGGGGAAGTACAATGAACTGAGCCAGCATCCCTATTGCTGCCCCAATGGGGCATCGTAAATGCTCTATCAGTTTGTGAAATTCTATTGTACAACCCATGCCAAGCATGATGATGATCAGGGTTGTAGTTATCACAACATCGGTAACCGTCTTCAGCGTTGAAGGTCCTTGCGGAATAACAGTCACATTACTGGAGGTGCCATTGGTAAGGTTCGAGTAAAAAATAAATGTGGTTTCATTAAAGATATCCATTGTCATTGATGGTACTTGGAAACAGAGATATTCAGCAAGTCAATTCATCAAAACAGAACAGTTTTTAACACATACTTTGATGGGAAAACATTGCTTATCTGACACTTTCTGACTTTTGAGTATAACCTAGGCAGTCTTATCAAGGTAAAATTTGTTATCACTGAACAGTGTGCCCCATTTAATGTCCTCAAGACTAAATTATAAAGCAAAACTGAAAGCCTGAGGACATTTTAAGATTAAAAACCCTACAGTTTTTGGCATTGTTGTAAATGTATCGCATAACAGAAGCAGATAAATCAAAACTCCATTGGAGTCTCCAAATCATTGACATTGAGAAGGGACATAATTTTAAAAAAAAATAAGTGAAAATAAAGTGGGTTTTGCAAGCGGCGTCCATTTTGAAATTAGAAATAATGATGATGATTACATAAATCTCCAGTAGTTTCTGTGATATGAGCTTACACATCAACATTAATCAATGCTGCAAATGGGGAAAGTAAATCAGCACAAGTTGAGCTTAATAAAAGAACTCAAAATTTCTCTTTATGCTTTATGAATTATGGACCTTTAGTATTTCCTTACAGTGGAGAATAAAGAATGCCAAATTTCTAACTTGTTACAGTTTATTTGCTAAAACGGTTATTTTCTCTGCAATCTGGCTCATAAGGATTCTTAACATAAAAGACACATTTAACAGTTCTACTGTTTATTTGCCTTCCCCAAACACAGATTATTTCAAAGAACACCATATTTACTCATATGTATTTACAGTTTACTTACACACAAATGAATAACTCAAAACATTGTAGTGGTCTTTAACCCTTTCCTCCATAAACACATCTTTATTGCATGGGTGAACAGTTTAGATCCAGATCATCCAGCACATCCGTGCCGTCTGATCAGGATCTGCACTGTTTGCTTTATGATTCATTAGGTTATTTCTGACCCAATGCGGCCAGTGCAGATCCTGCTCAGACGGCACATTAGTGCCATCTGATCTGGATCTAAACTTGTTGCGTATGCGTAAAACTGCGTATTTATGGAGGAAAGGGTTAATGGCCAATCTACAACAGTAACAGTACATATTTAGGTATTCATTCATAGGACTATTTTACATTTTTATTAATTTCTTATACATAATGACAAATAAGCAGACAGTGACTGGCAAAAAAAAAGTTAGCACTTCATTACAGGTTCACAGTTGTTTCATAAATTTTGTCAATAATGAACAAATTTACAGGTATTTCAAATAAATATATTTCAGTACCTTTGAATGTAAACTTGCTTAACAAATAAATTAAAATTGTCTATCAAAGTTGCTCACTAAAGCTGATAACCACAGAAAAAAGGTTTCACATCTCTTGGAACAAACAGTAAATTTAAATACATAACAAGACGTAATAAGTCTCAAAACTAAATGTCCTTTGACAACTGAAACTTAGAACATTAATTAACTCTTGCCACAAGCTTAAATACCTAAATGCGATAAATAATATAATATATTATGTTATTATTTAAAACCAGAAACAATGTAGAAACTATTTATTGACTAAGTATATTTAAAGATAAATTGGGAAGAATATGTATCCAGTTTCAACACATTCACTCAAATATTAGTGGTCTAGAGTACTGAACACATGTATACTTAATTCAAATATTACAATATTATGCCCAATATAATCATACATGTACATGAAACATACAATAAACCAGGCTTCCTGTGTAATATGATGAAATATCACTCTAACATGACAGATATTATCCATGCTTTAACTTTCATTACAGATGTAACTATAAACAATATCATTAAAAAGTATTAACATCTACTAACATACACTGGGAAGAAGTTTACAGTGAAAATTGTAAACACCATTAAAAGTGTCGTTTATCCTGAAAATGTAGATAGGAGATCAGTCTCTAATCTCAAGCATCTGACTGGCTGAATTTGAGATCAAAATGAACCAATCGATAGCTAGAGTTCTGAGACAGACCTCAAGGATAAAAAACTAGGAATGGAGCTTCAGATCTCAACAATGATTGGTTGAAATTCGACACAGTCCAAACACTGACCAAACAGCAGTTGGAGATTCGAGACTGGTTTTAACTGTCAGTTATATATTATTGTGGCCCAGATGCTTAAGCTTGGAGGCAGGTCTCCAGTATCAGTCATATGATCTTCAGTCATGGTACTCAGACTAAACACCATCCTCAGATCTCAAGTTTGCCATTGGTCTGTGACTTATTTCAACCATTCAGAATTTTGAGATCTGAAAATGACTTCTAACCTTTTGGTTTGATTTTTGATGGCACAATAAGGTAAATAATGACAAAGGCAATGTCTTATCGATGACCAAGTTTAACAAATACTAATGTAAAAAATACCTCACTTAAGTTGCATCAAATGTTTCTAAATTGCCTAGAATGTAGAATTATAACAGACACAAGATGGAAACTCAATCCCTATTAAAATTTTAAATATCATTTTACGCATTTAGTTCAAGTGAGCTTAAGATAAATAAAGTTAGGCAAACTTCTTGTAAACTAAATACAGTTAGGCAAAACTAATGATTTTACCAAAAAACCAAAACAAAAACACACTAAATTCAGTATAAAAATAAATCAAACTAGAAAGAACAAAGTCTTTGTACCAAGTCTTTGTACCAAAATACCTAATATATAAATAGAAAAAGTTCACTTTTAATAATGAAAAGAATTGGCGTAATAAACTAATGAAAAAGGAGTGATGTGCTGATGGCGGTATTGATCACAATGTTTTGCAGTAGAGATGGAATTCTTTCATAACTCGGGATGTTTCTTTCTGCTGACTATGACAAACACTCTATTCAAGGCATTTTTAAACGTGTCTGTATTTTCAACTGAAAGAGAAAATTATAATATATAGCAACACTAAATACAATGCCATGTTAAAGCCACACTAAGATTTAAAAGAAAACAAAACTTTCGATCAGAACTTGTTTTTTCATGAAAATGCTACAATGTCTTTCATAGAAATTAATTACTCCATGTTTTGTGGCAGTAACATAATAATACTTTGACAATTACAAACCACATTAGTTTGTATGTTTAAGTCTAACAAACAGAAATCTGTGGTTGCAGTAGTATGAAACTTAAAAATAGTAAAGCAGGGATTCCATTATGGTAGATGACCCTTTCACTCTTGAAATTTCCAAAAACCCTCATTTTGTCACCTACAATTTAAGCTGCAAGGTCATTTTTTGTTCAGAAATTTGTCAATCAGGAGTTATTGTTTGGCTGTCATTTAATGCAGATATTCCATTGTGTGTCAAAAGACAATTTACTTTCAGCTTTTAGTTTCAGGTTGAAGTTGTGTGAATAGTGAACAACAACAGTAACAATTGGTGCCGGACAGTTTGATCCTTTTATAAGTCTACTTGCTTTCATAGGTGACACCGTCATAGTCTTAGTCATGTTTACCATCACTGACAATAGCTTACCAATGTGTTTATCCACAGTGTATTCTTGCTCATCTCCAGGTGTATGGGCATCCTTTCCCTGAAATATTCAGTAAATCAGTTTAAACATTTATATTATAGATTGTTAAACAAAATGTATAGATTACCTGAAACTGAAAGTCAAATGCTTAAGCAGCGCCCAGCCATCCATGCAAGAGACAGATACAGTTCATTCCATCTGTATCTTCAAATAAAGGATTGTTTAAGTTCGACTAATACTGCCTCCCACACACTGATTGACATTCTGCATGGTTTGAAATTAGCATAGTACCATCAAGGGAGGTAACTTAAATGGATAAGTACAATGTATACTGAAGTGAAGTACGGGGGGAAACTTTTAACTTATTTTAAGCATGATGGCTGCAGTACTCAACCTGAATGCGGCCTGAGAAATCTCATTCCTGTTGGCTTTGGAACCAACTGATTTCAGACCAGGAGAGTGATGCTTTACCTCTTTTTCTAATTGCATTATATTTTTTGTTATAGGATGCATTCATTTGGTTGTATCTATATTTTTCTTAACAGAAAGCATGTAATTGAATGCCAGTGTATCCCTATTGGTGCTCCGGCTTGGCACTGACTGATGTTCATATGTGGTCATGTAATTACAGCATCTATACAAAACTGAATATGTAAGATGAGGTAGCAATGACATACCTTTCATAATAATGTTATTTTCAGATTTTTTGGGGGGTTTAAATCTATACTTGAATACAAATTATAATAAACACATTTTGATAGGGAGTAAAAATAGAAATACATACAAAAATAATGGCCTCTTTGATTGTACCACCGCTTATTTTCATTTGAAACTCTTCAAAATAGAGGTAGGAATGACTGTGTCCTTCTGGTCGCTCAACTTCACAAGTGTAATATCCATCTGATTCTCGCCCAATATTCATGACCCATTCCTGAAAAGTTACCAGGGGAATAACACATGATAATAATCAACATCGATTGCTTTCATGGGTTCTCTTGTAACCTAAAACGCACATATGGATTAAAGGTTTAAAGAAAGAAACATTTCCAATCTGGGCATTTTTAAGCTTTACAAATATTCTTATAAAGAATGGATTTTAAGGAAACTGTAGCTGCATTTATTAACTGCTTCAGATCTATACCTATAAAAGAAAATGGGCGCATTTTAACTGCTTCGGCTTACCTCCAGTGTACCACCTTGACACACATAGGAAAACTCACACTCCAGTCCTTCCTGAAATGAAAATATGAATAATTCTCAATCTGATGAAGACTTATTCCTTTCAAACATCCTAGGAATGGTTCATGTTGACAGAAAGACTTGAGACATTAGTTAGTGATTAAGGCTTATTTCACTGAATTCAATCAACGGATAAACTGATAAACCTTTATTTCTTTAATAGACCAGTTTTACAATAGGGGTTCCATTTGACCCACAGTATGACTCTCTGACTTTAAATTTCAAAAGAAGCCTCATTTTGACCATTATCATTTTAGCTGATGGGTAATTTTTCGTTAAATTTTGGGTATAGATAGCACAACTTACTGCATTTCCTTTGAACACTCCTCTCTGTCCACCAGGCTCTACATCAAATGTCTTGGAGAACAGAGTTGCTTCTTCCACAGCTTTAACAAGCATGTGTTGAAGACATGATAGAAGGAACAACAGAACAAACTGGCTTGAATTTTTGCAGAACATGATTGGACTAACTGAATGACGTGTCAACTACACAACTTTTGTTACCAATAAACGAGGAAAATGTCTCCGCTGACAAATGAACAATTTAAAGTGTTATCTTTACTGCTGGCAACTATTTCAGAAGAGACATGAAAATGTTAAATGGAAATTGATTAAACAAAATTTGACACTCTTGCTTGTATTGTCCGGTGACAATAAAGTTTTATCCCGTGTGTTAAATCCGTGTTGCCGGTAGGTTACACTAAATTAGTAAATCATGTGTCTCGGGAACTCGACTGTTTTAATGCGCATGACCTCAGTAGACAATCGGCAGTAGTAAGCCAATTATAAATTTAAACTAAAGATCGCTAAGTTATCTTTCCTTGAGGTTTAAATATAGGTGGTATTTCTTCACGTTTACTGGTCTAGTACATACTGCTGAAAAACAGTGTAACGCCACTAGATCAGAAAACACGAGATATACAAACAGACATTATTGCAAGATGCTAGTCTTTTGTTGATTTTCGGATTGTTTCCTTCTAGTTTTACATTGATACTAAAAATGTCACAACTGAAGTTTCTTTAACTATCTGCGACGAAAAAAGACAAAAAGAAAGAAATTAAATAGAGTAGGCAGAATAAGGACACGGACCAACTTATGCTAGTAGCAAGTTACAAACTAAAACAGTAACAGTAAATAGTTGACAACTTGTACACTGTTATTTCTCAGCCATCTAGGCAAGACCAATCCAGCTTAATTAGTCAACTCCAAATAAATAATGTTAAGTGACATAGTTATAAATGTTAATAATTAAAATTATAAAAGTATAATGACTATACATAAAACTTAAAAAAATATTTACATTTGCAGAAGATTGGGAAAATAAATACAAGCATATGAACATATTGTTTAATACAAAAATATAAGAACGTGTGTACATATTTACACCATATTCACAGAAACATGATGCTCAAGAACTATAAATTCTTCTGCATTATCACTATTCAGCGGTAGTCTATATAGCGGGCTTGTATAAAATGCTTAGGGGTTTAGTAGACGTGTTGATGATAACCCCTGCCCCTTCTTTAAGGCGCTTCCATAGGTAACTTAAACATATTCCTCTGTAAGGTCTGGTAAGTTCTTCTTTGGTAACGTTTCAGTCGCAATTCATTAACAAGCTGCACATTTCGGAGTGGGACGTTGGCCTCGTCTTTCAATAGTTAAAAGATTATGTATCTTGGCAAGAGAACCAAGCGGCTCTTCTGTTCAGTATTTGAAGCCACTCTGCTAAATACAATTACAGTGAAGATGATGTTAAATGTTATATATAATTATTGTGTTCGATTATTGTACTTAAATGTTCATTTATATGATAATTTTTAGTTGATAAAGATGTTGGTTCATGTTACTGCTGTTAAAGATGTGGCGTTTCGCCTCGTAAGTATTGGTTTTATTCATAATAATAAATAACGAAAGAAACCAATAGGATTAAAAGCTGCAGCTTCAATAAGGTAAGGGCGTCGCATGTAACATCTCGGAAATAATTAACAGTTTGTCATTATGATTTAATACTAAACTTAAACTGGGGGCCGTTTTGACCAGGGACGATTCAGACCAGATGTAGACTCTTTCACCGTCGTTATCAGAAAATAAACGACTGGTGTAAACCAAAAACTAGAGGCCTCTGATTGGCTGCTGGATTACGTCACACTTGCTTTCTGTATCTATTTTAAAATTTTCTCTCAAGCTTCTTATTAGTCTCAATAATTCGACTGTAAGAACAGACCCATTATCATACGGACATTTTCGTTGCCTGTTCTTTACGTCTCAAGCAGTTACGATCAAAACTGTGGTGGAAATCGACCCGATTTAAATTCTGTTATTTTTCACTCCCACATGAAAATTCTAACACTGGTATGTTCAAGTGTGGTTATAACAATAAATTATGATGAAAGTAACAATAAAATGACGAATATTCCACAAAATAACTTGTTAAACCTACCACGTTATATGCAGTTTACATGTTGATACGAAATCCAGATAACCAATGAAAACGTTTCTTTTTATTCAAACATATTTTTACAATGCGGGAGGCTGTACGCTTCGAAAAACTCATAACGTGCTCTTATTTTCTTATTTGTCATGTTCGATGGTTGTCAAAGTTATTTTTTCATCTATTTAGATACCCGCCCCGCTATATTAAGTTTCAATCGCACCTTTAATAATGTTGTGTATATTACCTTGTTAATTATTTGCAGATTACTTTCTTTTATTCATCAAACCTTTATTTTATAAGTTGCTTTGTATTTACCGTAGCAAGAATTTCCGCAGTACCTATTTCAAGCTGGTAAGGTGAAGTTTATTGATAAACGTGAGTCAGGTAAACTTTAAGCGATGTAATCGAAATCTGTTGACCTGGGTGTAGGTTTAAATGAGTTTTGCATAAAAAACGAAACCGTTATTTATGAAGGATTACATATAATGATTCTACTTGAATGTTGCTTTTCAGGTATGTAAATTTTTTAACGATACATATGGTTTAAGATGCTTTATGGAGCCGTCAAAGTCGCCAAAGTTGCGATTCAAATTCTGATCGCTAGCATATAAACATAGAAGGAAACTTTTCCGCATTGATTTGAATAGTAACTGGGTTGTGCGCGAAGAGCGACAATCATATATATAGAAAAGCTCTTCTATTGCGCACAATTAGTTGGGCTAGCTTCTTATCAACTAGACCTATTGCTCATCACAATAATTCATGATAAAACTTGACATGGATAAAGAGTAAATATGCACCATTTGTGATAAAATAAAGGAGAGGTACAGCTTATAGTTTATTAAACCAGCAACTAGAAGGTGTTTACAACAGCGCACTGAACGGCATGATATGGCAAACATTGTGCAGCATTTGTGCAACTCGAAGGTTTAAGATATCTCAGTATAGTAAACATTCCAAAAATTATGTATGGCAATAAATCAGTGGCCGACAATGAAGTGGCATCAAATTGCTATCAGCAACCCTGTTGGGATAATGGTAAGCATGCATCTTGTAATATGACTCCAAGTTTGTTGTATTCTTAAATCTAACAATAACTTGTTGTTAATCTCCAGCAAGATGCACTTGTAAACGTGGGGAATATACAGCCTATTTTAAACCTCAAAGAAAGATAACTAAAGCTCGCTAAGGATTCTCTGGCGACTATAATCGCCAGACAAAATTGGTTTACTACTGTCTGCTTGTCTGATGAAGTACAGACATGCGCAGTGAAACAGTCAAGACCAGATGCTTCTCGGATACCGTGTTTTACACCTCCCCGGTGTATTGAATTATATTTACGATGTGATGATTGGCAATAACGAAAATGACCTCCTGATATAAGTTATTTGATTTCTACCTAGGTTTAGAGATTTTGAACGATTATTTTTTAATCGCATAAGATATTGAATAGGTAAAATGTAGGCTTTTGTAGGTTTCTCATTCCTTTCATGACTATGTGAAAATAAACTTTTGCACAAGTGTCACAGTCCTCGGTTATATGACCTTTTCGACTTAAAATTAATTTTGCATTATAGATTTGAACATTTCAACACACGCAACGTTTTTCTAAAACGCATTATACACCTTTTACCTATGTTCTTCTTTGCACCATACAGAAATAGATTATTTCATGAGTTTTACAATTTTACCTTCCTAATACTGAAGTAAGGCTAGTGAACCGAACCATGCAAATTACATCAGGGTCTATTTAATCAATGGGTTATGAATCTATAGTGTAAACGCGCATATTTTATCGATAATGCTGTCGTCGCGTATCGTTATCAGCTTCCAGTGTGTAAAAAACAGATCACGGTCCAAGACGGACCAGGTAGAATGGAATGTTGAACGCAAATTAATACCATCCGCTGTATTTTAGTTCATACAGACTAATTAGTTGTCCGATTTTAAGTGTTTATATGTCGCTGAAAAGGGGAAAAGTTGATCTACACGTTGGTGTAATTATGTCTCCCCCCCCCCTCTGGGGGAGACATATTGTTTTTGCCCTGTCCGTCTGTCACACTTCTGTTTCCGCTCAATAACTCGAGTACCCTTTGACCCAGAGCCTTCAAACTTCATAGGGTGATAGCCCTTTCTGAGTAGAAGAACCCTATTGATTTTGGGGTCAGTAGGTCAAAGGTCAAGGTCACAGTGACCCGAAGAGTGAAAACCGTTTCCGCTCAATAACTTGAGTACCCTTTGACCCAGAGCCTCCAAAATTCATAGGGTGATAGCCCTTATTGAGTAGAAGAACCCTATTGATTTTGGGGTCAGTAGGTCAAAGGTCAAGGTCACAGTGACCCGAAGAGTGAAAACCGTTTCCGCTCAATAACTCGAGTACCCTTTGACCCAGAGCCTTCAAACTTCATAGGGTGATAGCTCTTATTGAGTAGAAGAACCCTATTGATTTTGGGGTCAGTAGGTCAAAGGTCACAGTGACCCGAAGAGTGAAAACCGTTTCTACTCAATAACTTGAGTACCCTTTGACCCAGAGCCTCCAAACTTCATAGGGTGATAGCCCTTATTGAGTAGAAGAACCCTATTGATTTTGGGGTTTTTCACAAAAAACATCTAGTTTTTATTTCAATAAAACTACAATGACCTCCTATTTACACGGTTCAAAATCGCAAAACTAATTGATATTTCACCGAATATAAAAAAGAGTGTTTTCTTCATTATTACTAAATACGCACACCCTTATTATATTCATAAAATATTTATTATTATATTTCTAAATTGCTATAACCAAAAAAAATGGAAATAAAGTTTCCGATTATTATTAGTAGTAATTTTGTTGCAGAGATCGGAACTGTGCTTTGTTATTGTTATTGTTTGCTTTTGGTTATTTAGCAAATTATAATTTATCTATTAACTCCTTTTGTGACGTTGAAAAATAAAGAATATTTTATGAGCTAAATGATTGAAATACACAAGTTTCATGTTGTTGATCTGGATCGACACTGTACTTTTTAGATTCATAGTAGATAGCACGGATAGTAGATTAGAAATGTCTTGAAAAATTTGGGAGGAATCTATTTGTCTTCAAATCAGAGGCCTCGGAAGCTCAATTGGTATATTATGGTTAGCCAGAGATCAGAGTTCATTTCAGAGCAGCATCTACAGTTCAAATATTATGTAAACATATTAAGTAAGACATAGATTGGTATCTTTCAACTATCACTGGTTATAAGAAACGTTTTCATACATTTTAAAAACTTGAAAATGAAAACTGAAAAACCTTTCTAATAGAATTATAAAATTTCACTCATGGTGAAGACACGCCATTTAATCGTGAAATTCAAAGTCAGTTTTAACCAAACTAACACAATAAGATTGCTTTTATTTATGTACTAATGCACAATGCAACCAAAGAACTAAAAACCCTAACTTTATGCACATTTGTCGGTAATTGAATGTGTGAATATCAAGCAAATTTAACTAGTAATAATTGGGGATGGCCGCCATTTTTCCAAAATTGCCTATTTTCGCGAAAGTTTCTGTTAAAATTGTCAAGACCCAAGCTAATGTATCTATATAATTCTACATTGGATGCACTGTCCCATCTTTTCTTTGCATTTTCCACTAAACAATTTTGCATTATCAATCACTACTAATTATGCCCCCCTTCGAAGAAGCGGGGGTATATTGCTTTGCACATGTCGGTCGGTCGGTATGTCGGTCCGTAGACCACATCTTGTCCGATCAATAACTAGACAACGCTTTGTGATACAGTCCTTATATTTGGTGTGGAGGTTGGTCATGACCAGTAGAAGACCCCTATTGATTTTGGGGTCAGTAGGTCAAAGGTCAAGGTCACAGTGGCCTTGACCACAAAAACCTTGTCCGATCAATAACTAGACAACGCTTTGTGATACAGTCCTCATATTTGGTGTGGAGGTTGGTCATGACCAGTAGAAGACCCCTATTGATTTTGGGGTCAGTAGGTCAAAGGTCAAGGTCACAGTGGCCTTGACCACAAAAACCTTGTCCGATCAATAACTAGACAACGCTTTGTGATACAGTCCTCATATTTGGTGTGGAGGTTGGTCATGACCAGTAGAAGACCCCTATTGATTTTGGGGTCAGTAGGTCAAAGGTCAAGGTCACAGTGGCCTTGACCACAAAAACCTTGTCCGATCAATAACTAGACAACGCTTTGTGATACAGTCCTCATATTTGGTGTGGAGGTTGGTCATGACCAGTAGAAGACCCCTATTGATTTTGGGGTCAGTAGGTCAAGGTCACAGTGGCCTTGACCACAAAAACCTTGTCCGATCAATAACTAGACAACGCTTTGTGATACAGTCCTCATATTTGGTGTGGAGGTTGGTCATGACCAATACAAGAACCCTATTGATTTTAGGATCAGTAGGTCAAAGGTCAAGGTCACAGTGGCCTTTGCATACAAAAACGTTGTCCGATCAATAACTAGACAACGCTTTGTGATACAGACCTCATATTAAACGATTGTTGGATGTGTCTCTTCAAAAGTTATATAAATGGTTCCGGTCCGCTGCCTAATTAGGTCATGACAGCTAAAAATAGATTTTTGACTTTGTCAATCTTTGAACGACATCTCCTCCTATATTACTGGGTCAATTTTGATGAAACTTCACACAAATGATCATTTGATGAGTCTCTTCAAAAGTTATATAAATGGTTCCGGTCCGCTGCCTAATTAGGTCGCGTCAGCTAAAAATAGATTTTTGACTTTGTCAGTCTTTAAACAACATCTCCACCCAAACCGCTAACCCAATTTCAACCAAACTTGACACAATTGATCATTGGATGAGTCTCTTCAAAAGTTATATAAATGGTTCCGGTCCGCTGCCTAATTAGGTCACAACAGCTAAAAATAGATTTTTGACTTTGTTGATATATAGGAGTTCCACCGTCTTGTAAATTGCTTTCATGACTGGTACCCTTCATTGCTAAAGCTTACAAAAGTCTCTAAATTTCCAAAAATTTAAATTCAATGCTAATAGATATCACTTGCACGTCAGGGGGGGCATTTGTGTTTGACAAACACCTCTTGTTACTGAAAGCTGTGGCAAACAACCCATTGTCTACCCAAATCGGCCAATTTGTCAATATTATTCGGAACAACAATTATCAACAGGCTTGGTAAATTTGCATATTACACATTATAAAAACAGATATTAACTTCAATCAATAAAAGAAATGAAATATCAATATTTACATTGTGTATTTAATCCGATAATTGTACCCGATTATTATCTTAAAAGGTATAATGTAACGGACAAGATCACACATATTTTCAGTCGTTTTTCTCTAGTTGCAAATCGCGGCGAAAATTGATCCGATCACGTGATCTACGATGACATCATATTTTCACCAATCGGCGAGTGCGATAACCCTACTAATTAAATAGACCCTGATTACATGTATACGGTTGATACAGTTATAATGGAGGAGGATTTTTAACCAGGTTTTCTATGACATTAGGTGGGTAGGCTGGCGTCAACATTTTTTGAAGTTTAAGTTCACTTTTACTCTGTAACAGTTAACCATTCAAGATAGAGCTTTCAAACTTGAAATAGTTGTCTGTCAGCACAATACATAGTTCCCACAGGCAAAAACCGTCAGCCATTTTGTATGGCAATATGCTTAAGACATAAAGGAGGAATCGCTCATTTATTAAAATTATATGGATAATGAGATTAATGTCCTGCAAATTACAGAGTGTGGTGGTGCTTATCAATCTTGCAAGCCTTTCTTGTGCACTGTCACTATGCAATTTTTCTTGCTGATTATTATCTTTTATTTTCATCAATTTCTGGTATTGAAACCATATGTAATGTTGCCATACAATATGGCAGCTAACAACTGATAAGGGAGGTAATTTTTGCTGTTGTGGGAACTATGTATAGCAATTATCAGGAGAATTTTCTTAACTCTTTACTGTATTTTATCATAGTTATATCCCTTTTATATTTAACATTTAAGACAAAAGCCTGGTTTTGTTGCATTTCTATGTCTTCCTATTTTACATCTAGAACTGCATGGTTATTTTGTAACTATGTGAATGCTTGTACGATTAAGAACATAAATGATTATAAATTTCAGGTTTTTACAAATGATAGTGTGATACAGACAGTTTTTCAAAGATGAAATCCATACGCCAGATTTTCTCGAGGAAAGGCAAACAGAAATTGTACAGCGGAAGGGGAGAGGAATTCAAATACTGGGAAAAATATCTAATGCAAGAAAAGGCTAAAGTCAGGGTAAATGCCATTTAATTAAAGCATGTAGGGTAGCAGTATACTGCGAATTCATGAATATTCATGTTGTTGTAATTTTCATGAATTTCCACAAATTTAGAACCTGCAATGTATAGAATTATATGTACATGTAAATGTGATTTAAGAAAATTGAAATTCATGGAATCAAGAACCCACAAAAATTCTATTTTACTAACAATCACCAAATTTTACATCCAGTAATATAAATGCATTCAAATTTTGATCCAGTATTAGTTGTATGGATTGATACAAAAAATGATAATAACTGTTCCTACAGTTGGTGGAGTCATTAGCTTGACCTCTATACATGTATTTTGTGGTAAAGGTGATCATTAAGTAATCATCAATGGAATCTAAATGTTTTACGAATAATTTTTCCATTGTTGCTTTTTTGACATATCTAGGTTTTGCTAGTTTTAATTCATTTGCTTTTATTATTACAGGGTCCTGAAATCCTTCGACCACTGATTGGATACAAGAAAGTGGCTCGCCATGATTGGTTTTACGATGACACTCCGCCAATGACAACTGCATCTAAAAGGAAACAGATAGATGGCAAGATGCCTTTAGTCAAACCAATTAACGAATGGAGCATTTTTCTTGGAGATAGAGTAAGTAAATCTTACATTAAGGTTTATGCAAGGACTAGATTGATGTAAACATTACTATTGTCAGTTCATAAACATCAGGGATTGAAGAAAATGACTGTGCTCTGATTATGAATGCACTTGCATGATGTCTTAAAGAAATCAACATTCAGCAACCAAAACTTTGATTTGTGTAATGTTTATCACTTTGGTGATATTATTAAACAGTTACAATGTTGTTGTTTTTTTCTACTTCTATACCATTAAACATGCCCCACATTATCTTATCAAGTCGAGTTATTTTGAGAGAGTCATATTATTAAGAAGTGTTTGATTGTTCTATTTCATGATGTTTCATGTGTGTGTTTTTGTTAGTCAGGTTTGTACCACACATCTTTTATTACCAGAAAGTATTATCACAATTCTCTGAACTGGACTTATCATCATTATATCTTTTAAACTTCATAAGAATTTAATGTAAATTGAAAATGTCATGCAAACTATGTGTATTGGTTTCGTTTATCAAGAATTCAAGGTTACTGACTACTTTGCACCAGCCCGGTTAGCTCAGTAGGTAGAGCGTCCGCTTCCGGACTGGGAGGTCATGGGTTCGATCCCCGGCCGGGTCATACCAAAGACTTTAAAAATGGTAGTAATGGCTTCCCTCCTTGGCGCTCAGGGTTTAAGGGTTAGCATTACGACCGATTCGGCCGGTGTCGGTATAGGAGGACCCGCAAGGAGATCCGAAGTTTGAGGTGCTGAGCCTGCAATATGGCGGTCTCCTATCCAAAAGCGCAGCATACGCTTACACGCCGAAAAAAAGGTGAACGCCAAAAAAAAAACCAAAAAAAAAACCTGACTACTTTGAAAATATGTTACTCTTTTTCTTTTACTTCTTAAAACTCCCATGAGGATTCACATTGATATTCACTACTTTGACTAAATAGTCTTAGTCAGTGGTCTTTTACATGTAAGGGCAAGGCCTCAAAAGTCAAATTTGAGTCTAATTGTTAATTAGTCGGTTGTTAAAATGAATGATTAACCCTCTACTCCATATTCACCCTTTCCTGTATAGATACACCTTTATTGCTAGGGCGAACAATTTTGATCCAGATCAGCCGGCACATCTGTGCAGTCTGATCAGGATCTAAACTGTTCGCTTTCTGATTCATTAGGTTATTTCTGACCAAAATGCGACCAGTGCAGATCCTGATCAGACGGCACGTATGTGCCGGCTGATCTGGATCTACACTGGTCGCACATGCGTAAAAATGCATATCTATACAGGAAAGGGTTAACAGATTTTATCATGTGTGCAATCAGGATCTGTTGGCTTCTTGCTTAGAAATAGCCTAATGAATTAAAAAGTGATGAGTGTAGAAGATTCTGATCAGATGGTATGGATGTGTCAACTGATCGGGATTTATGCACACGTGATTAATTCCATATTATGTAACAAATTTTAATACCGGTATACTTAAAAGTTGTCATCCGTGCCATCTGATCAGGATCTGCACTGGTCGCATTTAGGTGAGAAATAACAGAATGAATCAAAAAGCAAACAGTTAAGAACCTTATCAGATGGCACAGAATGATGTGCCTGCTAATCTGGATCTAAACTGTTAGCCATGCAATCAAGGTGTTTCTATGGAGGAAAGGGTTGATCTCTAGGTTATGGAGATAGAGAAATGTTGTCCTACCATCTACATTTGTGAATGTTGTTTTTCAGCATAATAGGGTTCTCATTTTTCATCCAATAAATAAAAAAAAATTGTCTTGATTATCTATCAAAGGTGGAAACTGGGTCATCTGATGGAGTTTGGTGACAATCAGATAATAAATGTTGCTTCTAGCATGTTAACGAGATAATTTCTTTGGTTTTGTGAGTTATTTGTCTGAGGTATCAATGTACCATATCAAGCTCAGCTGTAAATGTGGTCTCTGTTATAACAAGATTTTGAATTATCTAAGCTAACAAAGTTTTGGCAAAGTTTCTTTTTTCGTCTGTCTTTCCTTAGTCACAATTCTATCATGGTCTTACAGATTTGATACTTAGAGTGATTATATACCACCATAGTGGGATGTGTCATAGGAAGTTTTATGTAGATTATACCATTAGTTTTAGAGTTAACTACCTTGAATTTGTAAACCCTAATGACTTTTATCACCAGCAACACAGTGCCTTAAGAGTTATTGTCCTTCAATGTTATTATAAATGGCTAGTTTTCTGTTACCCATTGTTAAAATTTTTATCTTTATGAAAATTGTTTCTTTGCTAGGACATATGGTATTAATTTTATGAATTTCCTTGTTTTGAACCCTATTATTTAAAATCATATTATCTAAGTTTAAGTTCTAAGTTTTATGAAATTGATATTTAAGTGTATGATTGGTTATTACAGCACTAGTTGGTCTGGACAGAGCATGCAGTATTAATACAGCCAGCAGTGAAAATATACAATAAAATTTGACTGGTCATGATGATTGTTTACTCAAATGAAATTTGAAAGTTGGCCTATTGATGCCAATTGCAAGAGCCCCTTTAATAGTGGTTTCTAAGATATTTTTAGAAAAAAAAATCCATGCAAGTCTGGTGAAAACTAGGTGAAATGTGACCCCTGTTGTGTTTTTAAGAATGTTCTTTATACTGATGCCCGGGAGCTTATTCTAGGTTTAAACTTGTCTGCAATTTTATGAAGATGAACATTACTTAGAAGCAAGTTTGGTGAGAATTGAATGAGAAGTGTGACCCATGTTTTGTATGACCCATGTTTTGTTAACAATGTTTTAATCTGCCCATCTATCAGAAACCCACAATTACATTATTAACAAAAGAAGAAACCAATTTTCAAAAAATTGCTTTGAATTTTGTCTCGATATGTATTTGGTCATTTCATGTGTCTTTTCCATTTTCAATCAGAATGCTTGTCTTTATTATACATGTATATCAGAGTCGTGAATTCGCTCACTGTTTTAGACAGAACGATGGATTTGTGAACGCTATCATTTTGTGGTGCAAAAATGACGTGTTATTAAACAGTATGCATATTAACAACGCGTACACCCTTCACGTCGGTGTTGCCGAAGCACGTGAAAGCGGATGCGTTAATGACCCAGTTAATATCTTACACCAACGTTTATAATCACAAAACCAGTATTAAAAAGTGATATGTTAATGTCTTGGTGTGTGTTCATTTGTTTATTTGACACAATGTTTGTTATTCTTTAACGTAAATGAAACTTTTTGTGGACTATTTTCAAACGCGGAGGAAGACTTCAATTAGCGAAACGTACGCAAAATGAACAGGTCATAAACCTCTGCTAGTGGTGTATTTTGTATGCCTCTGTGTAATCGTCGAATCTATTTTTGGCATGGTGCTGAGTAGGAAAATTTCGGTGCTGTTGAGAAAAGAAATATTTCGGCAACGTACAAATTTTCGTTGCAAAAACATTCTGAATGTTCGCTCAAAGTTGAATGTCAACGAAGGTCTAGCCGTCAATCATTTCTACTTTCAGTTTGTGGTAAGTATCCGTTAACAATGCCCTAGTTTGATATCTGATCTTGTATTGATTCAACAAACATTAATATCTCTGTGTGTACATGTCTAACTACGTTCCACGTGTGTACAGGACTGTTCTAATTGTTTAATTAAAATAAAGTTCCAGTCCACGGGATAAGCGTGTCGCTGTATAAGAATTAATTGCCCTACTTGGGAATCATTAATTAACACAATTCATGCGAGTATGGCACTTGTCAGAGGTTGTGATGTGTTGTTATGTGTAATGGGATTATTAAACATGTAAATAGGCATTAAGCTTTTTGGAGAACTCGGTGTAGTGTGGAATAAACACTGTGTTATTAGTGGGTATATTAAGTTATGGTTTGCAGAGATTTTTGCTTTTTGATAACTTGACTCCTTATGCTCAGGTTTTATGCCATTGGTAAACGGTGTAGATCTGGATCAGCAGGCAGATCCATGAAATTTAGTCAGGATCTACAATGTTTGCTTTTAGATTCATTAAGTTATCCAGACAAAGAAGCGAACATTGTGGATCATGATCAGATGGAACGAATGTGCTGGCTAATTTGGATCTACACTTTTTGCTCAGCCATACATTGTATACATTGAGGAAAAAAGGGTTCTTATGATATTACAATAAGAATGACCCAAATTAGAAGAAAGACAATATCTGTTTTAACACAAATTGAGCAAGTAAATCCTTTCTGAACAAGAAGTTAACAGGATCCTGACAGATTTGCACATATGTGCAGGGTGATCTGGATCTACACTGGTTGCACATGGGATACAAGCTGTACCATATTCTATGGAATAAAGGGTTACTGTTAATTTGTTGAATTTTAGTTTTTAACCTATCTTTTAATCTGCATTAGTCAGTCCATTTATTTGTTTAATAAAATTTTTTACAAAATATTATTAACTAAATTTTTTTACAGAATAGAGACTGTCCAGGTGCATAGGCAGAACTGGGTCGACACTGGTCACAAATATGCTGTGCTAAGAACTTTTAGAGTGAAGAGCTTATCAGAATATGCAAAAAAAGAATAGATTGAGAGAACTTTTGTTTATTTGTTACTTTTCATTTAAATTCACTTTCAGATGTGATCAAAACCCTTGTGAAAAATTCTGTTTGCACTTTCAGAGTTACAGTTTCAAGATGTCAAAGACAGATGTTGAGGAGGGGATTCTGCTGGGTATAGGCAACTCACTGCTTGACATCACAGTTGTTGCTGACCAATCATTTCTTACCAAATACAGCCTGCTTCCAAATAATGCCATCATTGCTGATGGTAGACATAAAGATCTGTATAACAACATGGTGGAAGAGTTTGACGCTGAATACCTCCCGGGTGGGGCAACTCAGAACAGTATACGTGTAGCTCAGTGGCTGCTTGGTAGGCCAAGAGCAACAACGTTCTTTGGAAGTGTAGGTAATGATCACTATGGTGAAATTTTAAAGTTGACTGCGGAAAAAGTTGGAGTAAATGTGCGGTATCAAGTGATTGAGGGGATGAGCACTGGAAGATGTGGTGCTATAATCACCAACGAAGATCGCTCACTGGTAACTGAACTCGGTGCTGCTCAACATTTTGATGCACATTTTCTTGACGAGCCAGAAAACTGGGAGTTGGTGGAAAGAGCAAGCTATTACTATGTAGGGGGATTTTTTCTGCCAGTCAGTATGGAATCAGTATTAAAAATACTCAAACATGCTGTTGAAAACAATAAAACTGTTGTTATGAATCTCCATGCTACCTTTCTATGCAAGTATTATGCTGATCCAAATTTGAACCTTATGCAGTATATTGATGTACTGTTCGGCAACGGTGACGAAGCCGCTGAATTCTCAAAACTTATGAAATTTGCTACTGACGATATCAAAGAAATGGCTGTGAAAACTGCTCAACTGCCGAAGTTAAACAAGTCCCGAGAACGTATCGTTGTCTTTACTCAGGGAAGAGATCCCACTGTGGTTGCTCAAGGTGGATCTGTTATCGAATATCCAATTGAACCAGTCCCGCGTGAAAAGATAAAGGACACCAATGGATGTGGAGATGCTTTCGTAGGAGGGTTTCTGAGTCAGCTTGCTCAGGGTAAACCAGTAGCGGAGTGTTTGAGGTGTGGATTTTATGCTTCAAGAGTTGTCATCCAGTATTTTGGTTGCAATTATCCAGAAGAGCCAAACTTTGATGAATGAAGATAGAACATAATTTAGTTTGGAATATTTTACCCCATGTTTTATTATTATAAACCTAACAGCCTTAACCCTTTCCTCCGTATATATACATTTTTCCATGCCGTATGATCAGGATCTTCACCGGTCGCATTTTGGTCGGAAATAACTGTACAAATCAAAAAGCAAACAGTGCAGATCCTGATCAGATGGCAAGGATGTGTCGGCTGATCTGGATCTTCACTGTTCACCCACGCAATCAATGTGTGTCTATTTAAGAATCTGGTTACAGCAGCAAAATTTATATTTACTGGTAGTCATACCTTTATTTCATGTTTATGGGCATTTAATTTACTGTTACAGTATTTATTCTTGCCTGTGCTAATGTCAAATGATGTAAAGTGCCAAAATGTGTATAAAGACATTTGTCATTGGTCTATTTCCAGTTTCATAAGATCAGGGGAATAAATAAGTTTATGGTCGTGCTGACATTTGTTATCTGCCATTGGTCTTACAATATTTGGCCATGTGCAGTTTTTGTTTTAGAAAATGTTTGTGGGACAACTCAAACAGTTCCTTTTGTTAAAAACTTAAATGATTGTAAGTTAACCCTTTCCTCCATATATACACATTTTTACGCATGTGCGACCAGCATAGATTAAGGATCAGCCAGCACATCTGTGCCGTCTGATCAGGATCTGCACTGGTCGCATTTTGGTCAGAAATATCCTAACAAATCAAAATGGGAACAGTGCAGATCCTGATCAGATGGCACGGATGTGCCTGCTGATCTGGATTTGCACTGTTCGTCCACGCAGTAAAGGTGTGTTTATAGAGGAAAATGTTAAAGCATTGTTGACACAAAGTTCTGGTACCAAAAGCGTCCGTCAAAGTGTCTTTATGATTTATCAATAATATTGTAACTTGTTCAACTTTTTTTAAGTCATAAAAAGGTGCTGGATTTGTTTACAATATACATATCTTGTACTCATGAAGTTTTTAGTATCCAGGGGATGGAAAATATTTCATCTTCTTTGATCACTGTCCATTTTGATTTTTTAAGGCTTTAGTAAGTGTTCTAAAAATGGTAGCTCATAGGTGCAGTCTGATCTGGATCTACACTGCTTGCTTCTAACATAATAAACTTAAAAGCAACTTGTGTATATATCATGATCAGACTGCAAAGATCTGGATCTACTCTAATCAGATACAGGATAAAAGCCATATCCCATGGGGTAAAGGGTAAAGGGTAAAAAAGGGCCAACATCCCATTCATCAACATGAAGCTTTATGACAAATGACAGTGTTATATAACATATATGTTAATAAATAAGTGATTTGATATTGGCCTTGTTACTTGTCCGAGGGCAGTCGTATTGGCCCAAGGCCGAAGGCAGTAAACAAGTTACAAGGCTGATAAACAGTTATTTAATAAAGCCTCATATTAAATGTGATATTTTATGTATTAATAGGGACAGCAATTTCTCTAAAAGGAACTGTTTATTATCTATATTAAAATTAAAAATGGTTCAAAAGGTCAGTAATAAAACTTAACAAGTATTATCTTCCATAAGGCAAACTAATCTTCAAATTTAATCCTTAAAAATGAAATATTATACTGTAGTGTTTAATGTGTAGTTTGATACCATTGATAAAACAGAGACCAGTCCCTCTGTTGAAGTACATGTATGACCCTCAGGGCCCAAGATAATAAACCGAGGTTGAAGACCAGTCTCAAATCTCAAGCATCTGATTGGCTGAAATGAGTTTTAATGAAAAATATACATGTATATGTACAGTCAATTATTCAGTTCCGGCATTTAATCAGTTACGGCACATTTGAGTTATAAATCGAAAATGTGTTCATAAATCAATGTGTTCTTGCAGCATTTCTCTATTTTAGAGTGAGGTTGCTAGAACACACAATGATTTCTGGACCAATTCTCGTTTTTTAAATCAAGATTATGAACATGTTCCGGAACCGATTGAATGCCGAAACTGATTAACTGTATGTACTGTTAGAAGTCAAGCAAATCAATCAAATTAGTTTTTCAAACAACGAAAACAAGTGCATTCAACACATTTGTTTAACATGTGATGAATTTTGTGGAAGGCAATTGGTTGTCTGTACGGGTATTTAGTTTCTACCTATTTTAAACAGGAGCACCTTCTATGCATTATCTTCATGGCTGATTGGTGGTTGACCGGTTTATCAGTATTGCATTTGTTATAAAGGGGTTAAATATCAATTAAATTATTGAATTAATCCTTTCCTCCATATTTACACATTTTAACCCATGTGAGACGAGTGTAGATCCAGATCAGCCGGCTCATCCATGCCATCTGATCAGGATCTGCACTGGTCACATTTTGGTCATAAATAACCTAATGAATCTAATAGCGATCAGTTTAGATCCTGATCAGACAGCACGGATGTGCCGGCTGATCTCGATCTCAACTGTTCGCCCACGCAATAAAGGTGTATCTATGGAGAAAAGGGTTAACATTTATGAGTCTTGTCTGTGAGGACGTTTTGCAGTAAAGTTTGTGCTTTGCCCTATGCTTTTAAAACCCTTTACCTCATTGGATATGGGTTTTATCCCATTGTTGTCCAGTTCAGGATGCCTATCTGTGAAGTCAGATCAGGATCTACAATGGTTGCTCTGAGAATCATTTGGTTATTTCTGGCCAAGAATTGAAAAGTCACAAGTTTAGATCCTGATCAGACACACACGGTTGAGGTTGATTTGGATTTATACTCGTCAGCCATATCTCATGGAGTAAAAGGGTAAACTTTATTTGTGCTCTTTGAGGCCAAGCAAAAGCAATGGATATATATTAACCCTTTAAATGCAAAGAATATGAGGCACGCCACGGGAAAAGGTACCTTCGGGCAGTTGACGTCAATCCTTGAAACGACGTCATTAAGTTGCGCAGACGACATTAATTATTATGCAATTCGCGGTAAAAATACCATTTTATTGTCAACATGTGTAACAAAATCACTGTTTTGTTATAAGAAAATAATAGAAATTCGAAAGTTCTTTTTAAATATAGTAACAACAAAAATGACACAAAAATGACCCGAAGGTACCTTTTCCCGTGGCATGCCTCATATTAACACTTGAAGTACAAAGTACATAATTGATCACATTTCAACGATTGTAGACCCAGATGAACCTGCGCATCTGTGTAGTATTATTAGGACTGTTTACTGTTGAAATTCATTTTTTTGTGATGCATCCCTCTGAACAATGAATGGACTGGTACAGTTGAGTCCATTACACAAGTTCAACAGGTAATGGATTTCTGTGCTACATGCAGTTCATGTACATTGAAGCTATGTTGTTGGAAAACAGTGCTCTGTAAATATACTCGGGGGAAAAAGAAACACAGGTTAACTTTGAAGATGATTCTTTTTTTTTCCCAGTCTCACACTTTCCCCAAGAGACATTGTTACATAATAACATTATGCAGCATTCAATACAGTACCATGTGCTCTCTAATTTAGAAAGTTCCGTGGCAGAATTTCATTGTTTTTGATAACAGGTTTTCATTTATGTCACCATGTGTTTTTTTATCCCTCAATTTATACAAGATGATTATTTTTATGGACGTTAAGTTCCATGATTTTTCTGGAGAAATTCTGTTGTTAGGTGATATAATTGCATTTGAAGTAAGTTAAGACATCTTTGTGATTTCAGTTGGTGGACCTGTCTATGGAAAAATAGATTGCACTGGGAATAAAAGGTTAATAAATATTTTCCTTTTTGCCCAAGGTTATATAACTGAGCATGGCTGAAGGTTATCAAGCCGAGATTGGAATCCAGTCTCAAATCTTAAGAATCTGATTGGCTGAAATGACGACCAGTGGCCTTTTCAGCCAATCGGATGCTTGAGATTTGAGACTGGATTACAATCTCAGCTTTATAACCTTCAGCCCTGGTGTTGCACATTTTTGAAGAAATATTGCAATGTTGATGTTTAGCTTGTAGGGCTAGCTTAACTGTTAGGTTTATTGGCTGTTTACAATGGGTGACAGATTGTTTATTATCTGTGATAGTATACATTTATATTGCACTTTTGGTGATTTTTATTCTTGGTATATAGTTTTTTATGACCCCAAAAAGGGAGGCATATAGAGTTGCACTTGTCTGTATGTCCCCCAATTCGAGTAACAACTCCTCATTAACTATTGGGCGGATTTCTTTAAAACTTGCACAGATGATCAGGCAGGATGTGTAGATGATCCTAAAAAATTTTTTTACCTGCAACCATTTTTACCAGAGTTATGGCCCTTTGTTACAAATGTTGTTGTAGCCTTGGGGGCATCAAGGGACATTCTAGTTTTAAAATATTTTGCTTACATATGATATTGAGGTATTAATCTCTGTTTACTGAGATACAGAATTATCAATTTATAGTATACAAATGATTTTGACTCCTTTTAATAGAGAAAAACCTAATTATGTTTTAAAAACTACAGTCCACACTCGTTGTGTCAAACTCGCTTAAGTCGAAACATCGGTTATCTCGAATTAATTTTAAGGTCCCGTCAAAATGTGTTCTTATTACATATAATATTACGCCGCTTAACTCGAATTGGACTTAAACAATATTTTTATAAGTCGAAGTAAATTTAGAACCCGCAGGCTAAATTATGCTATGTAAAATCATCGGATAAGTCGAAGTGTGAAACTTGCCGCGGTCGAACAATGCGCGGCTTATTCAAAGAGAGAACTTGTCGGCAAACAAGATACCATTATTTAATAATAATTAACGATTATCACCTGTTCAGTAAAATATATGCTTATTTAATGCATTCAGGTTTAAAATATTCATATTCGTTAATGTAATTAATTTCAGTTTTTAAAAAACAACATTTAATTACAATAGTAGTGACATAGTCACATTGTGACAACCAGGCCAATAAAATATGAGTTCATCCGTTTAGGACAAAAATGCAAAAACATGATTTCAACGTAATCAACTCTCCCCCAAGACTGAAGCAAAAAAAGCTCCAAAATAACGATTATGGGATGAATATTAATTTGAATTAGTTTATGTAATAAAAATATCAACGAAAGACGACATTAACACTCAGAGTGAAGACGACGACGATGTTACACAAACACCGAAACTTTACGATGATGTTTTTTTTTACATGTAATAAATATAATCGAATTAATTTTTTTCAGTTTTTTTTTTAAACTTATTGATCCATTGAAATGTACATATCCGTTTTCTTGGGCATAAACAAGTACTAGCACTCACAATCATGTCAGCATTAGAACATATAGGTATAATATTCGTGCATTGACGCCAATTCGGATGTGTCGAACTTCGGATATCTCGAATTAAAATGTACGGTCCCGACGACTTCGACACAACGAGTGTTGACTGTATAAAGTATGTTATTGCATAATTGTAAATGTTTATTTTGTTTATGTTAATTTTGAAAATTTAACCTCTCTGTGCTGTTCACTATTTGAAGCATTTGGCAGCATAATCCTTAATTGACCTTGTATTAAAATAACCAGTCAACACTGGTTTACAGGTTTGGCAAGCAAATGTACATCGTGAAAAAACTTGAGTTGGTACAATTGTCAAGGTCTTACTTCTTGAAAGGTACATCTGTTAAGGTCTTACATCTTGAAATACAATTGTTAAGGTCTTACATCTTGAAAGGTATATCTGTTAAGGTCTTACATCTTGAAATACAATTGTCAAGGTCTTGCATCTTAAAATGGTACAGCTGTTAAAGGTATAACATCTTGAACTCTTTACTCTATATATACATGTTTATCATGCCATCGGAGCAGGTTCTACACTGTTTGCTTTTTGGTCAGAAATAACCGAAGAATAAAAAAGCATATTGTGTAGATCCTGATCCATGCCACAGATCTAGATCTACACGATTCGCACATGATATAAAAATTTGTTTATTTGGAGTAAGTGGTTTAAGTGGAGAGGTCATGCAAAAGGTCAACATGCATTTTATTTTATGCAAATTATTTTTATATGGAAACTAACATGATTGTTTTACATTTCATTATCCAGGACTATAAAAACAAATTCTATAGATGCCTAATATTATAGTTAAAATTCTACTTTCAAAACAGATGTCAAAATTGTCATTCAGTGTTGGCTAATGAAGAAAAAATTGGTGCCACCATCAGTATCTATAGCTTCTCTAAGAAATGTTTGTAGGTCAGCATACTTATTTTTGTTTGATTTTATACTTAATTGCATTTTGAATTCATCGGTCGTTCATTGCTGCTTTCAGGGAGCTGCTATATACAGTTAATCATAATCATAGGATGCCATTACAAATGTATGTTATTATTTACTCCCATAAAATATCTATTTTTGGGAACTATACAACGGATTGTTAGAAAACAAAGTTAATAAAAAAAGAATTTTTGTCATGCAGTTGTTGTTCTTTTCCTGACTTGAGATCATGAACTGTGGTATGATTATTTTTTGAGTGGGTTTAATTTTCACTTAATTAAAAATGTTTAATTGGCAAATTTAAACTCCAGCAAAGTTTCATCATGTATTGATATGACTAAATAGAAAAATAAAAATGTGCAAATTTATGACAGTGCAAATATACCATTCAGGGCCTTTGTGGAAAATATTTGTTCCTGTGATATTATGATACCACAGTAATATTCTGTAAGGAAAGTTCTGATTGTTTGGAAAAGCTGAGCAGTTGTCTACATCTTAAGACCAGAATTAGATAATGGAATATTGATGAAGGCTCTAATATCAGGTCCACTGCATTTACTGCCGAATGATTAATGGTTAACCAAATATGTGCAAGATAAACTCGCATCATGTAAAGATGCTTGATCTAGGCTTATAATCACTTGTCAATAGTCTCTTTTATCAAATACAGAGATCTTTTGATAGGATACTAGAGATGTAACTTATCTAGTGTTGCATGATCTAGAAGTGGCATTTACCGGTATCCTAAGCTTGCATTTTTGTGTCACCCTTTCGAAGAAATGGCGATACATAGGGATCGCTTTGTCTGTCTGTCTGTCTGTCTGTCCGTCCGCCAGCCTGCCCGTCCGTCCGTCACAAAAAACTTAACGTTGGCTATGACTGCCATTTCTTAATATTTCTTCATGAAACTTTAAAACTATATTCCTTATGACAACACGCTCGTGATGATACCACATTCTTTAGGTAAAGGTCACATTTGATGGAGTTATTCCCCTTTTTTATGAAAACTTAACATTAGCTATAACTATGCCATTTCTTAATATTTCTTCATCAAACTTTCAAATTATATTCCTTTTGACAACATGCTCCTGATAATACCACATTCTTTAGGTCAAGGTCACATTTGATGGAGTTATTCCCCTTTTTATGAAAACTTAATGTTGGCTATAACTTTGCCATTTATTAATATGTCTTCATCAAACTTTCAAATTATATTTCCTATGACAATACGCTCGTGACGGTACCATATTCTTAACGTCAAGGTCACATTTGATGGAGTTATGCCCCTTTTTGTACTTGCATTTTTATTCTGACAAAGCACCAGTCAACTGAACACCCATCTAGTTAAGTGTAGGCCCTATTCAGGTTGATCAGACTACAGTGTTCACAATCAGATAGTAATATTAAGTATCTTGCCTGAATGTGAGGCAAAGATGGAAAAATCTGTCAACTGTTTCATAAAAACCCAAGTTAGCAGATTTTCCATTGTAAGGGAATGTCTACATTCTAAATTTTGTTTCCATAAGCTAAAATGTTGCATTCACCATCCTAAGTTTCTAATTTAAAATGATGTCATTTACTTGAAAACATGACCTGACATCACCCATGTAAGTAGTCAGAGTATTTTTTTCCTTTGGAAAAGATATGATTTTCCTTCCCTGGTAAAACACTTGTCTGGTATGCTAGAAATTCCTGGGAAACACCCTTGTGAACATTGAAAGGAATTGCTCAGATTTATAGAAGGAGGAGCCGATTATATAACCCGGTATTCCTTGAGTAAAAAGCCAATTTCAGGAGTGATGGTGCCAGATGCTTCTGTTTGTTTTTCAAAGAAAATAAAGCTTCATGAGATCTTGTTATCAGTTACCATTGGCTTGGGGGATTTCTTCTAATTAAACAGTTGGGCACCAGATATGTGTGTGCAAACCCACATTTAGCCCCTTGAACACTGAACTTATATAAATGATCCTGCTTCATTCTTTCTATTCATCAGTCCAATTTTTTATTTTATGCTTTTCAGTGAAATATAGAATTTTCCCGGTGAAATAAAAGTGGTATTCCACTGTTTTCAAACAGTGGAATATCATTTTTATTTTCACTGTTTTTTTTACGTTGGTACCCAAACGCACATAACATTCCGAATGAGAACGTTTAGAAATCGGACTCAAGTTTGGTCATATGACGTCATGACGTCACGTCGAAGACAAACGTTTTTGGCGCCATTTCATGCAATGTTTCTGTCTAATTTACACAAATTATGTACTAAAAGCATAAAATAAAAAGAAAATTTATTTTTACCAGTATAAGATAGAAACATATTTCACTCGTGATCTCCGGAATTATGTATTTTCACTCGTGGCTTCGCCACTCGTGAAAATACCAATTCCGGAGCTCACTCGGTGAAATATATTTCTATCTTACACTGGTAAAAACAAATATCCTCTATATGTTCAATGGGGTGATGTTGACAGAATTGCCAACCGTGTAGACCCCGATCTGGTCTGAAGGTTAGAAAACTGAGATTGGAAACCAGTCTGAAATCTCAAGCATCTGATTGGCTGAAATGGTGACTGGTCCCCATTTCAGCCAATTTGATGCTTGATATTTGAGACTGGTTTCCATCCTCAATTTTATAACCTTCAGGGTACAGACTGAGCAGATTTTGGTCTCGGATGACTGGTAAATTCTCAGAGGGTAAAATACCTGTACTTTATGTTGATGTATGCAGATAATTATGGAGACTTGTTAAGAGTATATTACTTTCCCCAATGGGATATTGCTGTTATACAATGGGCTATCGATGTAGATCCAGATTAGCCAGCACATCTGTGCTGTCTGATCAGGTGTTCAATAATTCAGTAGGTTATTTCTAACCAAGAACTGAACAGTGTAGATCATTACAAGATGACATGAAAATGCCAGCTGGTCTGGATCAGCAATGTTTGCACTTGTGTTAAAAGCAGGTTATATCGAGATATATGTACTATGGTTGTATTTATTACATTCTATAATAGTACATGTAGCTCCTGCAACAGCGGTGGAAATTATTGACTGTTTGATAGAGAAATAATAAACATGTTCTTGTTTTTTTTATCACTTTATAAATACAGAAAGGATTTCGATCTGATGTTCATAATTATTCAATGAGCACGTAACTCAAGTGATTTTAAATTGGTTATTTGCATCAGAATTACTGTATATTATTCATTATAATGGATCATGTGTAATATTTATATGTTAAAAAAGTACCTTTAGATGAGGTTTTTGCCACATTGAGCTAACATAGTGGAAAATCTGGCATATCTAGAGTACTGATACTTCTAGTTGCAATCAACTAAATTGTTCAGTATACAGTGAAACATATTTTTTAAGACCACCTCTGTTGGTCGAAAGTTTGCATAAAATTACAAAATAGGACCTTTTGATTTTCAAGTAGAGCCTTGACATATCTGGGTCAAACTTCATTGTCTTATTTCTTAATTTCCTGCTAACAGGTACCTACAAAGTGGAAAGAAATGGTCATATTCACTGTTTTCCTCCATTTTAACATATGAAAGTAGCATTGCGACAATTTTATCACTTAACAGTCATGTCTTGCTTGCAATTATTATTAAAGTGCACAATTGAGAAACCAATCCAGGAAATCAAAACTCCAACGAAGTATACAATTGACTGGCTTGAAATCTTGTTATTTCTCAGATTGGCCACAAACATTGCAGTTGTGCACTACTTAAGCGAAGTGTTTTAGTGGAAAAATGTAACAGTAAATAATAGTAACTTGCTTTAATATGATGGATACGAAATACCGTCTTTTATTGGTGGGATTGACAATGGGGCAGGACTAAGGATCAAACAATTCTAAATAAATATATTTTACATTGATTCAAAAACACACAAAGACAACCTGAAAACTACAAACGTGTCTACACACAAAATAAATACATTCTCTGCAAGCTTTAAGTGAAGACATTTGTTGTGATTAAACAGGAATTCCAACTAAATAAGTCCAGTATGTGGAATGTTGTTATCACTTGTACTAGACTGTAAGCTGTAGTGGTCAGCTAGAGATCAGCATCTTGAACCAATTGATAGGTCATGTACATGTTTTTTTCAGAGTTGATGATGTGGTCTATTTTGGATCCATTTGAATAGGTGGCATAAAATTTCATGGGTTTTGATAAAACGTGGATTTTGTGGCATTTCCTAAATTTGCAGTTTTCAATTTCAAAATACGTTTAAGTTCAGTTCTACATTTTTGGGATTTTAAAATCTTGGATTGTTCTGTCTATGAAATCTATGAAAATTTGTATCCCATGAATATAAATGAAGTTTTAGTAACATTAATGGGCAGCAGAGATATAATCTATTGTTAGCAATGATCAGGAGGGTATTGTTGCCCAGTTTTCAGTGGCTTCTGACAACTTGTAATTTTAAAACCCTTTACTTCATAGTACATAATATGGCTGTTGTTCACGGGCAAACAGTGTAGATCCAGATCAGCTGGCACCTCTGATCTATCTGATAATTATCTACACTATTCGCATTTTGATTCATTAGATTTTTTTCTGACCTTTTTATTCATAAGGTCTTGTCAGTTCATATAAAATGAGGCACGCCACAGGAAAAGGTACCTTCGGTCATTTTTTGTGTCATTTTTGTTGTAATTATATTTAGAAAGAACTTTCAAATTTCTGTAATTTTCTCATAACAAAACAGTGATTTTGTTACACATTTTGACAATAAAATTGTATTTTTACCGCGAATTGCATAATAATTAATGTCGTCTGCTCAACTTTATGACGTTTTAAGGATAGACGTCAACTACCCGAAGGTACCTTTTCCCGTGGCGTGCCTCAAATTATAAAATTTATCTTCAGGTTGAAGTGCTTGTTGGTAGAGATAAAGGCAAGATAGGAGAGGTGGTGGAGATAATCAAAGAGAGGAACTGGTGCTTTGTTGAAGGACTTCATCTGGTAAGACCTTTTTCCAGTCAGCTACCATCCAAACATTCCTGGGAACCGCTGTATATCACTCGGCTTAACCCTTTCCTCCATAGATACACCTTTATTGCCTAGGCGAACAGTTTAGATCCAGATTAGCTGGCACATCTGTGCTGTCTGATCAGGAACTAAACTGTTCGCTTTTTGATTCATTAGGTTGTTTCTGACCAAACTGCGACCAGTGCAGATCCTGATCAGACGTCATGGATGTGCCGGCTGATCTGGATCTACACTGGTCGCACAGGTGTAAATGCGTATATATGTAGGAAAGAGTTAATTGTTAGCATATTTTGTGATAAAATCTATGCACTCTGATTAAGGCCTCCATTGGTCACTTTTAGAGACTTTAGGTTATTTCTGATCAAGAAGCAATAAATGTAGATCTAGTTCAGACTACTCACATATGCGGGTTGATCTGGATCAAAACAGCTCACACTTATGATAGACGTTGTGATGAGGTTGATCTAGATCTACACTGTGATGAGGTTGATCTGGATTTACACTACTCATACTTGGGATAGAAGCTGTGATGAGGTTGATCTGGATCTAAACTGCTCACACTTAGGATAGACGTTGTGATTAGGTTGATCTGGATCTACACTGCTCACACTTGGGATAGACGTTGTGATGAGGTTGATCTGGATCTAAACTGCTCACACTTGGGATAGACGTTGTGATGAGGTTGATCTGGATCTAAACTGCTCACACTTGGGATAGAAGCTTTGATTAGGTTGATCTGGATCTACACTGCTTACACTTAGGATAGAAGCTGTGATGAGGTTGATCTGGATCTATACTGCTCACACTTGGGATAGACGTTGTGATGAGGTTGATCTGGATCTACACTGCTCACACTTAGGATAGAAGCTGTGATGAGGTTGATCTGGATCTACACTGCTCACACTTAGGATAGAAGCTGTGATGAGGTTGATCTGGATCTACACTGCTCACACTTAGGATAGAAGCTGTGATGAGGTTGATCTGGATCTACACTGCTCACACTTGGGATAGACGTTGTGATGAGGTTGATCTGGATCTATACTGCTCACACTTGGGATAGACGTTGTGATGAGGTTGATCTGGATCTACACTGCCCACACTTAGGATAGAAGCTGTATCACAGGAGTTAATTTTTGCATGGACTATTTTTTTTGTGGATAGAATATCCTTAAGCCTAAACCTCCATATATACACATTTTTACCCATGTGCGACCAGTGTAGATCCAGATCAGCCGGGACATCCAGCATATGATCAGGATCTGCACTGGTGGCATTTTGGTCAGTAGTAACCTTATAAATTAAAAAGCTAACAGTGCAGATCCTGGTCAGATGGCACAGATGTGCCGGCTGATCTGGATCTTCCGGTAAACTTTTCGTCCACCCACGCAATAAAGGTGTGTCTGTGGAGGAAAGGGTTAAAGTAGCATTATTTCTACAGTTGGCATTTACTCTGGCATTGAAAAATATAGGAACTTTCAGAATGTTAGGTAATAACTCATAACAAATTACTATAATTGAAAATTACTATAATTGAACATATTAAGAGACTTTAGTGTTGTTTTTTATTCTTGTGATATCAAATAATTCCATGGTTTCCATGACAACTAGATGAAGATTTACATGAGCTAGATAGTATAAATTACAGGCTCATACCGTCATTGTTCGAATATAAGCCGCACTCATGTATAAGCCGCACTGCCCCCCAAACCTAATGGAACAGATGAAAATGGCTTATTGAAGTGTATAAGCAGCCAAACCTGTGTATTAGCCGCACCCATAACTTTTTACCGCCGAATTCTTGGAAAAAAGTGCGGCTTATATTCAAACAATGACGGTATTCATATTGTTCTGCTCACTTTCAGTAACTGTTGTTCAGTAACTGTTGTGTATGAATGAAGAACTTTAATCATAGTGCTTGGTAACATATCAGGATGAATATAATTATACTACCCAAAATTCGATAAGGATCACTTCAAAGATTGCGTTTTTTCCTTACATTAGGTTGAAACGATAAAACATTTGCTGTTATTCTGAAAATATGTTCATATGACATCAGCTTTGTGCCAAAAAAGAATGAGCTGACAAACTGTTGAAGCGCAACAGCGGTTGGAACTTGGTAGGGCAAATAACTCTGGATAGAATGGAAAGCGATCCCTATCAAATTTTGAGTAGTACAGTGAAACCCCTCTTTAACGAACACCTAAGGGACTGAGGGAAAGTGTCCTTAATAGGCGGTTGTCCTTAATTGTGGGTTTAAATCAAGAAGAGAACATGTCTGTTCTTTAAAAAATCGACCATAAAACTGGGGTGCCCGTAATATCGAGTGTCCATAATGAGGGGTTTTACTGTATATATAAAGTGCTATTTCTTTGCATAATAAAGATCATTTGTATAACCTATAGAATGTTTCTTTACAGAAATATGAGAATCTCGGTTCCAATACTCTGAAGCCTCATTTACGAGGTCTTCCAAACTACATCGCTCGGGAAAAGCCGCTGCTTGTTACTCACGAGGTCAAACTTATAGATCCTGCTGATCAGTAAGTTGTTGCCCATCAATTTGTCAATGTTCATTATTTATTTTTTAGATTTACACGTTAAAAAATTGTGTAGCTGGAATGCTGTTGAAAAAAGTGGTTAAAAATGAAAAGGTTCTGGATATCAGAAGGTACTACATATAACATGGCCATCATTCTTACATTCTTAAGTTAAGAATTTTACATTACTTTTTTTCAGGCCTTTTTCAACATCAAACATTTGTTGGTTTCATAAAAAAGCTAGATAGTCTAATGATAATACTACGTTTACTTATTCTTACCGAGTCTACTTTTGTTTTAATGTAGACGAGCAACTGAATTTGAATGGCGATATACGGAGGAAGGTGAACGTGTACGTGTTAGCGTGAGAAGTGGACGTATAATTCCCATACCATACCGCCACAAAAACACATGGGAGGATTATACACGTGCTTGGGAAACTAAACGTGAGATTTCAATTTTAACCCATTACTATTTCAATACTGCTTACCGTCATCGTTCAAATATAAGCCGCACTCATGTATAAGCCGCACTGCCCCCACAAACCTGATGGAACAGATGAAAATGGCTTAACAAAGTCTATAAGCAGCCAAACCTGTGTATAAGCCGCACCTATAACTTTTTACCGCCAAATTCTAGGAAAAAAGTGCGGCTTATATTCAAACAATGACGGTATATCACATTGGCAAACAGTATCAATCCAGATCAGTCTGCACGTCTGAGCAACCTGATCTAGATCTTCTGTTGAAGTTTAGACTGTTTGGATGAGCAAGCTGTTTTGGTTCTAGACAGGTTTCCAATGCTGTCCTTAGAAAGCTATTTAAAGTGGTTAATAAGTATTTAGTGGTAAAATTTCAGAAACTGTCATACTTTGAACAAAGTCTTTGTTTCAATGAAACTTTGTGTGATTTAGAAATTTCTTTGTAAACCTCTAAAATGTGATCAAATGCACAAGGCTGTGTGGTTTCCTGTTTTTTTAGCGCGCTTAGTTGTGAACACTGATATACTTGTGACATTATTTATTAAAAATGCAATACTGAATGTTGTGCAACCACTTCAGGAAACTCGACAAACATATGTCATTGGAAAAAATATTTTGTTTTAATAGTAATTATCTTTAAATCGGTGTACTGCTGTATAACAGTAAAATCTCAGTTGATAGACCAAGATAGCCAAGTCTTAAAACAGTCAAATTCTTATCTTTTTTTTTTTCATTTGAGATTTTTTTTCTTTACAGGATTACACTTGATCATGTCTTTGGCTGAAGGTTATAAAACTGAGATTGGAAACCAGTCTCAAATCTTGAGCATCTGATTGGCTGAAATATCTCAAGCATCTGATTGGCTCAAATGGCGACTGGTCGCCATTTCATCCAATAAGATGCTTGAGATTTGAGGCTGGTTTCCATGCTCAGTTTTATGACCTTGGGCACCATTTGTTTTGTTTTCCAGCTGCCAAAAAGGATACAACTGATGCAAATCTAAGCAAGGTCACATACGAGCCCAGTTTGTGTACTTTTGAAGAAGACATTGCCTCAAGTATGGGTATAGAACTTAAACCAAGACAGAAGAAAAGTTATTGGTACTAACTATGCTCACAGATATTTGTATGCTCACAGATATTTGTATACAAAAGAAAACAGAAATAAAAACAAAAAAATGTATGTGACATGTAGTTTTTAGCTCACTTTTCAAAAAATAGGGGAGCTATTCTTCTCATCCCGGTGTTAACATCGGTGTCGGCATAAGTTTTGGCATCCATTTAACAAAATATGCATTAATTCGGTCTATAACTTTGAAACTTCTCGAGTTATCACCAAGCTTCTACTCTGATGCTGTTTTTTCTGACCAGAAAGCCAACAGTATAGATCCTGATCAAATATCACAGACGTGTAAGCAGACCTAGACCTACACTCTCGGCACATGCGGTAAAACATATTTATATAAGGCGTAAAGGGTTAAAGGGAGTTATAAATAATCATGATAGAGACAAAAATAACGAAAAACAACAACATGGATGTAATGGTAAACCTCTTTTCAGATATCTCATATTTAAAATATTAAGTTATTATTCACAAACAAAAACACCATAGTAAAGAAAAACAGTAGCAACAGTATCACCTAAAGCTTATATTGTTAATTTATCACTAATTTTATACATTAAGCAAAGCTAATAATGGTCAATATAAAGCTCCATTGCTTAACAGAAAAAATACTTTAATATACAGTACTAGATCATATATAAAATGGTTATTTTGTTCATGTAAACAACCTTATTGTGTATGTATGTCTGAATTAGAACTAAATAGTACTCTTTTCAGCAGGAATATTTTTACAAGTCATGGGCTAATTCCATAATTTGTAACAACATACTAATACCTCTTATCAAGGAAAATACTTATATTTTCAAAACAAAAACTAGAATGTGCCATTGGGACACTGATGCCCCACTATGCTACAACATTGTGACAAAGGGCTATAACTCTGGTAAAAATGGTCGAAGGAAAAAACCTCTCTTTAAGATCATCTACACATCCTGCTTGATCATCTGTGCAAGTTTAAAGAATACCAGCCAGATAGTTAATAGGAGTTAGTGTCACAAGATTTGGGGGACACACAGATGGACAGAGACACAGACGGATGCATGTACAGACGAATGCAACTCTACATGGCTCCCACTAAATGGGGACATAAAAGCTGACATGGTTTGATCACTTCTCAGTCTAGATACTGTGATTAAGTTCTTCTTGTGTAAAAATAAAATTTCTTGATGGCAAATCTATTTTATTTTTAACTAAATTGCCAAAGTATATTGTTTATTTGTCATTTACCAACAAAGTTTTATGATTTGGAAAAAAACACCTTTAAATCTGGCATATAAATTATTACATTACAATTTTAAAATCCTTGATTAACTTAAAATAATCTTGTTTAAGATCACTGTACTTTCAAAATTATAATGGATAAGTTTAACCCACAACTCTATGGGTAAACTATACCGTAAATAGGGATATTTTGGCCTTCGTTAATAATTGGCCTTATTGGCCACCCTAATGAAAAGGCCAAAATTAAACACACCAAAATATGTCACAGGTGAAAATTAAGCCCACTTAGTGCAAACACAACAAAACAGATTATTTTTCACAATTCGCCGATGTTGATCACTTTATCGCTTATAAATAAAAACAACTCGATAAATCTCATTATTTTAAATTTCAATTTTAGTTTGTTGGATTATCGTTTGTTGCAATAAATGTTGTGAAAATGTGAGATTGGTTTTAAATATCATATCGTTATTTGCATTACACTTCTATAATTTTTATGTATTTTAATTTTATATTCCTGCATGTGAAGTTTTTCTTTTCTATTTAAAATAATAAATTAGGAATAATTTTGCTTTCTTTTGTTGCTTTCTCCTATATGTATCGTTTATAAGTATGTCTAAGATAAATGCTGACTAATCTGATAAATGAGCGTAGATGACATGACAAAATAACATATTTGTGTTTATTTTTCGCCACACAATGATAAATGGCCAAAATTAAACTGGCCAAAATAAAACACAGGCACTTTGGGGCAAAATGGCCAAAATATGACAACGCCAAAATATCCCAATTTATGGTAAAACCCATATGTGCCCCTGTAGATCATGTTCAGCCTGCTCATTAGAGAAGTCTAATTAGGATCTACATTTGTCCACAAATGTGCACGCTGAATTGGATTTATACTGATAGCCCATGTTTAATTAATTAAATCCATAGCATGAAGGAAAGAGTTAAACTGTAATTGAACAAACTTGCGATCTCATGGTTCATCAATGTGAATAAATAAAGATGGAATTAAAACAGAAAGCTATAATACAGCTAATGTCTATAATCAATAAAATATAGTTAAAAGAAATTACAAGTAAGAAAATAAATAATATAAAGTATAGGAGTATATATGTAAGCTGGAATACACTTCAAGCAATTCAGTAATTAAGGCAAAACATAGCCAACATGGCTTAAAACATGTATCACTTGGATTTTATTGCATGCGCGAACAGTGTAGATCAAGATCAGCCAGCAAATCCATGCCATCTGATCTAATATGCACTGGTCGGATCTTGGTCAGAAAAACCTAATGAATCTAAAAGTGGACAGTGTAGATCCTATCAGATGGTAGAGATGTGCTGGCTGATGTGGACCTACAATGTTCACCAACGCAATAAAGGTACATGTATATAAGTGGTGTAAAGGACTAAATTAAGAGAACTAGCAAAATTAAGCTATGTGTTTCGTGACAAGAGATATTTCAGGGTGGCTAGATACATACTTCAAGAATGTCATGCACACACAAAAATCACTCGCTTCAGGTAATTTTTTTTACTTATTTCTCAGTAATTATTATGACCGTACTCCTGTTAAAAAAGTATTTTTGGCTGCTGTTTTCTCAAACATTCAAAGAAAAATTTGGATTAAAAGTGTGAATTTGTCTTAGAATGTTTGATAAAATGGCAGCCGATTGATACTGGAGGTTAAATGCTTTTAAACAGGAGTAAAATGTTCTATATCTGATCAAAATCAGTCCAGAAATTACAGGGAAATGCGAGTTTGACCAGAATGTAAACTATCAGTCATCACTGAATGTCACAGGTCACCGACCTCTAACTTTATTCTATGACCATGGTCAACCTATCATCAAAATTAAAGCCCCAATAAACTTGCCAAAACGTTTTTTTTTTCATTGTGAAAATTAATTAACTACGTTGACCTTTTTCAAAAGAAAGTATAAATGACCAAATATTTATGTCCTCAAATAAGCCCCAATCATTGAGACCCGGTCCGAACAGTATTTTTGTAGCCCACAAAATTACTAACCAATGTTTACAATCACTCGGCGAAAAGTTATCGTTTTTTTCCGTAAGTGGGGCGTAAGAACGCGGTGACGTCATTCTGTATAATGAGCGACCTTCGCCTGCCGAGAGTTGCCGAAAATCAGCTCGGAAAGATTCCCTGTTTGTTTTGTAAACAAAATAAAGGTCCGAAAAACGCCGAAAACATGCTGTAAATCAATGAGATAATACCCTTTTCTTATTGTAAGGTTTATTTTTTGTGTTATTATGCATACAGGTGAAATCTAAAATGTTTAGGTTAATAAAAAATATGCTGTTTGTCAAGTTTATTGGGGCTTTAAAGGTCATATATTGGTTTTCATAATAGCACCATGACCTTTGACTTATTTAAACAATCCGGCTTGTCTCATGATCACTTCTAACTAACTTCCTGTGCCAGGACCACAGGTTCAAACCATTGTTATAATAACACCATAATTTGACACATATCTTTTATTTAGGACTATTTTCCTAAAAATCAGTAAAGTTCATGACCAACTGACCAATGAAAATCGTTGCTAAAACATAAATTTGAGAACTGTTTAGTTTAAACATATTTTATTTGCTATTCTGTTTTACAGGTATATAAACATACACATGAGCAATAATTAGAAAAGCAAAAAGGGTTGGGCATGAAGTTCTTTCAACATTATCGTGTGCCCTTCCCTGAAAATTTGAGAACTGTATGTTCTAGAGTCCTCCATGATTCAATGTATTTTTCAAAATTGAGGTCACTGTGACCTTGACCTACTGACCCCAAAAATTAAACAGATTGATCTAGTTAGAATTGCAAAGATCAGTACCATGTTGGATAGAAGGCAGAACCATTGTTCAGTAACTGATTTGATAATTATATTGCTTTTTTAATACTGTACTTTCTGACCAAGCAATGGAAATAATAAAAAAAGAAAACAAATTGGTTAAATAAAATATGTACAACTAACTTCTCCCAGGCTTATTTGCAAGTCAAAATATATCAATTTATATTTAAACTAAAAATTTTATATTTAAACTAAAAATTAAGGAAAAACATACCAGAACAATTTGTTCATCATAAAAAAAGAAGAAATCACTCAACAATGTTGAAAATGTAAAATGATTTAAAACCAAAATAATGTAAGGCAGGTGGGTGTAAAAAAAAGCTAAATAAATGTTGATGGTATCCCTAATTTCAATAGAAACTCTCATAAAATCCCGATGAGGTGTGTATTAAAAGATATTAAATTTTACAACACAGAATAATGTTATTTTCCGGGAAATTTTGTGGTTTTATTTCTCCGAATACAGTAGGTCTTGTTTAACCCTTTCCTCCATAGATACACATTTATTGCATGGGCGAACAGTTTAGATCCAGATCAGCCGGCACATCCATGATGTCTGATTGGGATCTAAACTGTTTGCTTTTTGATTCAATAGGCATACCTGTGAACCCTCCCGACTTAGGCGGGAGACTCCCGATTTTTAAGTCCAATCTCCTGCCTCCCGCATATTATGCTATTTCTCCCGACTTTTGACATTTCCATGTAACATTTACGAAATCTCCCCATTAAAACACAATTAGGATTATGCCTTCATCACGGGAGTACAAATTAGACTGATTTACAATATTTTGGCGCCTTTTTGAATGACAGGAAGTCGTAAATGGATTACCAGTCAATGAAATGTCATGCATGGCCTTGAACTTCAGACAGGTTGATGTTTTGATAACAATTACTGATTTTCTCACCTTACATGTGCACAAATGAAATTACCAAGTTGGTTATTAGCATTAGGGTACTGGTGAACATGAAAGACACCACATGCACTTTAGTTTGATGCTCATGATAAATTTCAAAGTGCTACTTAGAAAGCATGTGTACTTTACAAATAAACTGTTAAAGCTATTGAAGATGTTTGACAGTAATGGTCACTAACGAATACACTGTTTGATATGACAAATAACAAGGGTGGATCTAGAGGGGGTTCAGTGGGGTTGATTGACACCACTTATTGGGCCAGAATAAATGAAATCATCATATGACTGACACAAACAACCACTTTCCTGGAAATCTTCTGTCCAATCCTGAGTAAGATAATGATTGTTAAACTTTTTGGCTGTCGATTCTTTATGACAAATAAATTATTTATTTATTAAAAAAATATTTTATGTATGTTTAGTAGTGTTTATAAACTAGAGGTCTTAGAATAAAAGTATATCTGACAAGAAAAACAAGAGTAAATTTGATATATTCTCACTATCCAGAGCTAAAAATGTTCCACAGTTTGTCATAAAACAACGCTCCGTAAAATCCCCCACTTTTTTACCCTGATCTCCCACTTCTTTGGAGTCAATCTCCCACCTGAGCAAGAATAAAGGTTCACAGGTATGAATAGATTATTTCTGAACAAAATGTGATCAGTGCAGATCCTGATCAGATGGCAGAGATGTGCCGGCTGATCTGGATCTACACTGGATACACATGCCTCAAAATGTGTATATATGGAGATACGGGATAGTGTTAATGTCTATAAATCAATAGTGATGCAAAGAAACACAACAAAAAAATAATCTATTTTGGAAAATCATGTCATCTGATCAGGATCTACAAAGTTCACTTGTTGATTCATTAAGGTTATTTCTGACAAAAAAGCAAACAACGCAGATCCGGAACAGATGGCTGGGATGTGTGTGGATTAACACTATTTACCCATGTGGTTAAAGTCCTATAATATTGAGTAATGGGTTAAAATAATGAGCTTTAGTCTTTTGGGGTAAACAATTAAAATAATACAGTGGCTTAGGAATCTTAAAAAACAATCATGTCAATAATATTTCCAATGTTCAACATTCCTAATAACCAACAAATATTTGATCAAAGTAAAAGAAGACTTAACAACTATATTAGAAGTATAATATGCAATTTATTTATTACACATTGAGAACCATTTCTTTCCCCTGCTATCCCACCCCCTTGACCCCCACAAAAAAGTGCACAAGTTTTACTCCATTTATATACATTGTATAATGGATAAAGCTTTTATCACATAGCCCTTTCTTCCATAGACACACCTTTATTGCAAGGCGAACAGTTTAGATCCAGATCAGCCGGCACATCCGTGCTGTCTGATCATAATCTAAACTGTTTGCTTTTTGACTTGTTAGGTTATTTCTGACATAATGCGACCAGTGCAGATCCTGATCAGACGGCACGAATGTGCCGGCTGATCTGGATCTACACTGGTCGCACATGCATAAAAAGCGTATATATGGAGGAAAGGGATAGCTGAACAGGGTGGATTGAGAGCAGCCCTAAACATTCATGCAGTCAGGTAAGGAGTTTGCTTCCTTATGAATCTTACAGTGGTCCGTGTGGATCCTGACCAGACTCGGCAGACAGACAGGCTGGTTAAGATCTACACTGGTTACACATGGGATAAAAGCTGTATCCGTAGGACTAAGGGGTTAACCCTTTCCTCCATATATACACACTTTTTAGTATTTTTTACTCGTCTGTGACCAGTGTAGATCCAGATCAGCTAGCACATCTGTGCCACCTGATCAGGATCTGCACTGGTCGCATTTGGGTCAAGAATAACCTAATGTATCAAACAGCGAACAGTTTAGATCCTGATCAGATGGCACAGATGTGCCGGCTGATCTGGATCTAAACTGTTCGCCATCACAAAAAGGTGTATCTATGGAGGAAAGGGTTAAGATAACCGAAGAATGTACTGTTAAATCATTTTATTTCGCGTGGGTTTAATTTTCGCGTATTTCGCGCTATAGCAATAGCGCGAAATTTAACCCCAGCGAAATTAAACCATTTAACAGTGTTTCTTTATTGGAAAATACTGTTGCGCGAATTCATGCCCCCGCGAATTTGTTATTTACAGGTTTTGCGCGAAAATTCGTCCCTGCGAAATTAAATGATACTACAGTAATCAAACCTTAACAAGATAAAATACGTCAACATAAATTTATAAATAGTATCATGCTTCCTGAGCATTGTTCACTGCATACCGGACAAACAGATTTTAAATTCTCTGTCAACAGCTTAATATGTTCAAAATATCTAATAATACAATATTTAATGTACTATATAATAGACCAAAATGGATAAATAAATATTACCATGGTAACACTTTTGGTCATGTTTTTAGCTACTTATCACTGATGTCTATGCCACTGATAAATAAACCAATTTCAGCTGCCCACATCATTTGGGGCACGTCACGGGAAAAGGTACCTTCGGACAGTTGACGTCATTCTTTAAAATTACGTCATAAACCTGAGCAGACGACATTATTTATTATGCATTTCGCGGTAAAAATACAATTGAATAGTCAAAATGTGTAACAAAATCACATATTAGTTATAAGAAATTGATTTACATTTGTAAGTTCTTTCTAAATTAAGTAAAAACTAAAATATCACTAAAAATGTCCGAAGGTACCTTTTCCCGTGACGCGCCCCATTTCATCAATGTTCATCTATCAGAACACTGTAAAGGTTTCATTTTCTTTGTTATACCTGGGTGATCAATGGAACATTTCTATTCCATTTTCAGTAATAATTCCAAATAAAGTAGTCTATTCCTACAACAACTCAAGGAATCAACATATTAAGCTTTATAAACAACAGAATGATCACATACCAGCAATATTAAATCAAGGCCACTTACAAGGTAATAATGTAAAAGCAGTCTCATACATTACCAGGCAAAACAATACTATCCAACACAACATATTACACATAATAATTTCTAAACATATCTCAAGCTTTATTATTATTATTATTATTATTATTATTATAATCCACATTTATATAGCACCCTTTTTAATACATATAAATAAACTCAACGGTGCTTTACAAACAGAAACATACATACTTTATAATCCTTTACTCCATATATACTGGTTTTGCATTTGTGACCTGTAGATCTGGATCTACACTGGAAACCTCTTGATCAGTGTAGATCTTAATCATATGGCACATATGTGCCGACTGATCTGGATCTACACTGGAAACCTCTTGATCAATGCAGATCTTAATCATATGGCACATATGTGCCTACTGATCTGGATCTACACTGGAAACCTCTTGATCAATGTAGATCTTAATCATATGGCACATATGTGCCGACTGATCTGGATCTACACTGGTAACCTCTTGATCAGTGTAGAATTTAATCATATGGCACATATGTGCCGACTGATCTGGATCTACACTGGAAACCTCTTGATCAATGTAGATCTTAATCATATGGCACATATGTGCCGACTGATCTGGATCTACACTGTTTGCCCATGGATAACAGCAATGAAGAAAAGGGACAATAGTGCCGCTGAAGTACAGAGGTAATAATAGGTAATGTGGTTAAGCGGGGGCATTTTTAGATGGATTAAATGCAATAACATGTTTTATATATTACAAAAATAACACCTTACTACACTGTCTAATGCCCAGAAAATACTAGATTTATAAAAAAAATTGATATAATATTTATTATGTTTATGGCAAGTTCATAAACTGAGCAAAAATCTTCATCATCAAATGTATAATTATATAACAATAACATAATTGGCTTTGAGTCTTGGTAAAGGTTTTTACAACTGCAAATGAAGTAAATATCTTTATGAATCTTATTGGTACATCCGAACATGTATTGATCATAACAGTGAAGGCAGCTTTACAACATACATGTACTTAAAGGATGATAATGGCTTGGATGGTGGTTCCCAGAAAGTCTTACATTTACGAAGAGAAAATCAAATCATTCTGTTTATTGTCCGAGCCACTACTCATACTTTGATATTTTGACCAACTCCCTCATTGAACCATTTCTTCTATTCTGTTTACAGTTTAGTGTTAAATTTTATCCTGAATTACAGAATACTTCAGTATTAACATAACAATGGTGGTCTCATATAACATGTGAAGGTCTTATTATAGTTATCCCTTTCCTCCATAGACACACCTTTATTGCATGGGCGAAAAGTTTAGATCCAGATCAGCCAGCACATCTGTGCCATCTGATCAGGATCTGAACTGTTCGCTTTTTTATTTGTTTGGTTATTTCTGATCAAAATGCGACCAGTGCAGATCCTGAACAGACTGCACAGATGTGCCGGCTGATCTGGATCTACACTGGTAGCACATGCGTAAAAATGTGTATATATGGAGGAAAGAGTTATTTAAATGAGATTATTTACAAAACATGCACTTTTCACTGCATGAATTATTACAACAAAAATACTATTTTGATTATAACTACTGTTCCTTTATTGTATATTAACATCCTTCAATATTAATCTTTTTGTTGGACATGTTTATGGGTTTGATTGTCAATAATATATCAGAAATAACATATAGTTACAGTTGGGTTTAAATGTTTATAAATCAAATATTGACTAACAGTATAATATAAAATGGAAAAAAAGTACTCAACTTAAAAATACTTAAATTAGAATGTTATACAAAATATATGTATAACACAGAATATAAGTTCGTAAAATTGGTTAACCATACAATCAATAATATATCAATAACAAAATCAAGAAATGCACATGACAGTTTTCTTAAAAGTTTATCAATAACAATTAAGTAAACATCCTTTACTCCATAGAATGTCCCTTGATCACATGGGCGAACAATGTAAAGATCAGCCAGCACATCTGTGCATTCTGATCAGGATCTTCACTGTTTGCTTTTTGATTCATTTAAGGAATGATTCTTATTTTGGTGCGGTTCATGCAGATTGGATGTGCACTCGAGAGCTGGCAAATCCATAAAGCGCGCTAGCGCTTTATGGTAAATTTGCCAGCTCTCACGTGCACTTCCGATCTGCATGAATCGCACCAAAATAAGAATCATTACTTATATTTACATTTTATTCATTTTTTTCTTTATATAAACTTAAGTCGAACGCTTTCAAAAATTAGTATTAAGTGAAAAGGGGGAGTAATACGTGGGATTTTTCAATAGTAACAGCCATGACATTACTGACGTCATTACGGGTCATGCGATTCATGCAAAATGAACCGATTTTTTTTAAACGAAGAAATCAATAGAAATGTAAATATTAGGTTATATCTAACCAAGATGCAACCAGTGCAGATCCAGATCAGATGGCACAATTGATAAACTGGTTTCAGATGCCTAAAATGGCATATTTATGGAGTGAAGGTTAAGCAATGAAGTGTCTCATCACAACTTAAGTAACATATAAAAACTACACTTTAATCTCTTTCACTACGATTTTGATGGGGTTGGCATCTTAACTTTTTAACTACTGGTAGATTTTTGTTTTTTTCAAGTCACTTCTCCATTAATAGCGCCATCATCTAAAGTCCTGAGCGGCACACATTCGGTGGAATTTTTACTGTCAGGGGAGGTAACTCCATCCTCCTTTTCAGGTGTACTTGAACGCCTTATGTGTATGGTTACTTGAAGATCATCAGGTAATGGAACACCTGGAATGAATAAACATGTCTGTAAAAGCTGGAGATTTACTGGTAAAATATTTTTGCAAATTAACAGTAGAAGACCTTATAGTCTTATTGACGAAACTTTTTTCCATTTATTGCCAAACTTTGACAAGGTCTTGAAATAAGGTCACAGCACAGTTTGTAACAAAAGTGTCTTACACATAATGAACACATTGAACATTCAAAAAAACATTATATGTTTGATACTTTCCTGACTCTAGCTAGCAATGATGTTGGGAGAAAAAAAACAACAATTGCAATGGTCCCTATTTTTAAATATTTTTTTTATATTTCAGTCATACATTGTATTGGCTTTACAAAAATTTCCAAGAACCATGGAGTTATTATATCGAGGGTTTAGTGCAAGACTATTGTAACTCCTTCTTTATTGCAATGTAGTTACGACAGTCTTGCGTGCAACCCTGATATACTCTTTACAGTTCAATTATGTTACTACAACTATTGAATAGAAGTTGAAAAATTCTTATGTCTTGATTAAAATAGCAATTAAACAAATTTTTGATAAGGTGACCTAACCTGCCTCCTAGACCCCACCCCTCCCCCCGCCCCCTGTAACGGCTCCTGCTTCTGATTGGTTGACCTACCTTTAGTTTCTGGAAGAAGCCAGACAAGACCACCTGCTATCAATGCTAGAACACCAAATACAGTAAATGGTAACGGGGTTGCATCATGCTTTGTACCCTGAAAGCATAAGTTATCAGTTATATATATTTTATGTTTCTTAACAGTTTAAGATGGATTTCTTACATTTATTTGTTAAAAAACATCTGAAAGTTCAATCAATGAAAACCTAATCTTTTTGCTATGCTGGCTGAAAAGGATCTACACTGTTCGGTTCTTGGTCAGGAATAACCTAATGAATCAAAAAGTGAACCGTGTAGATCCTGATCAGAGGTCCTGGATGTGCTGGCTGACCTGGCTATATAATGTTCACTCTTAAAAAAAACAGCCATATCCCATTGAGTAAAGGAATAGTCACTGGAATTCGCAAAATTAAATGTAAGCTGAAGATTTTATTCCAATGCTGTCATGGACACGAGCTCTTTTTATACTCTATGAGATGGTTATTATATGTATAGAATTTGTTATGACAAACATAATGAGGTGAAGGGATCTTAAAATAAGAGACTGTACCGTTAATGATAGTCATGTTTTGTTAAGACAAAGACTTTTCCTCAAGCATGCAAGATAATAAAAAAGAAATATTAGGCCAGAGAAAAAAATTTATTACATTCTCATCTGGATTTTGGGAAAAAAAGGGGCGGGTGGGCACTTTTTAATTTTTTTTATTTTATTAATGAACTAGATGGGTGTTCAGTTGAACACTTGTGTCGCCCTCTGGTGCTGTCGGAATAAAAATGCAAGTACAAAAAGGGGCATAAATCCATCAAATGTGACCTTAAAAATATAGTATTGTCACGAGCGTATTGTCATAGGGAATATAATTTGAAAGTTTGATGAAGAAATATTAATAAATAGCAAAGTTATAGCCAACGTTAAGTTTTCATATAAAGGGGAATAACTCAATCAAGTGTGATCTTGACCTAAAGAATGTGGTATTATCATGATCGTGTTGTGAAAAGGAATATAATTTGAAAGTTTGAATAAGAAATATTAAAAAATGGCAAAGTTATAGCCAATGTTAAGTTTTCGTAAAAAGGGAAATAACTCCATCAAATGTGACCTTGACCTAAAGAATGTGGTATCATCATGAGCGTGTTGTCATAAGGAATATAATTTAAAGGTTTTATGAAGGAATATTAAAAAATGGCAAAGTTATTGCCAACGTTAAGTTTTGGTGTCTAAAATTAAGTACAAAAAGGGGCATAACTCCATCAAATGTAACCTTGACCTTGAGAATTTGTTATCATCTCGAGCGTGTTGTCATAAGCAATATAATTTATAAGTTTGATGAAGAAATATTAAGAAATGGCAAAGTTATAGCCAACGTTAAGTTTTCGTGACGGACGGATGGACAAAGCGATCCCTATGTATCGCCATTTCTTCGAAAGGGCGACACAAAAACCTTAAGAAGGTATTTCGGGATGGTCTAAAACCCATACTGTCCGGAACAGAATATGTTTAGATTTTTTTACCAATAAATTTTTTTAGGGCAGGTGGTTTTGGACAGGGGAGGGCAGGGATGAGAATCTAAAATTTTTTTTCGATTGCCTTATGAAGAAAAAAAAGTGTAGCAGCTTACCAAGAAAACAATCTGTGGGGCAACAACAGCCCCTATTCTGGCACAAAATGAACACGCCCCTACACCAATGTTTCTGAAATAATTTAATAATTTTCATAAATCAGCTCCTAATGTATTTTCATCATTTAACTAAAAGCAGTGAACAATCATATAGTATTCTACATTTCAGCTTTGCTTTTTCAATGTGTCTTCGATAGAATCTATGATCTATTTCCTCAAAAAGTGTTAATATTACGCATTTCGTTGGAAAAAATTTAATAATCAAGCCAAATATTGTAAAAAAATTGTGTTTCGTAAAAAATTAAGAATAAACTTAAATTTACTTAAAATAGCAAACACTTTAAAATGTTTAAAAAAATCTCAGACAACAAATTTTAGCATGATGCTGCTTTTAAATTCATTGGTATTTCATCAGATTCAGAAACCAATCAAATAATAAAATGGATTGTGTTTGCAAATAATAGTTTCACAATATATCATTTTGCCAGTAAATGCTGTCTTTTAGACTATACCATGAATGTACAATAAACATCTACAGCGATATCAATCGTACCCGGTGAACCTGTCAGAAGGTCAGTGTGTGAAGCTTGCACTGGACACACTGCCTGTGGATAGGGTCAGCCGGTATAATCACTTTATTGGCCTGTTAACGCTTTATTTGTAGACTTTATATAATAATAACAAGAAAATCTGTGAGCTCATGCTCACTAGTGATACCTCCGCTGTGTGAAATATTACTTTCAAAATGTAATTTGCATTTTTCAATAAAGATGCCCTTTGGTTAATGTAATGCACCTATATAGTGATAAAGATACCCTTGGGATTGTGTAGTGCACCTTTATAGTAAAAAAATAAACTAAAAATAGTCCGTAAACAGAAAGTAGATGAGCAAGGAGCATAAAATTGCTTAACACCATAAAGGACTTTAGGAAAAAGCAATATGCAAAACATCACGCAGCTGCATGTTATAGTTGCTTAGAAAACTGTGATGGAAATTGTGCATGTTTGTCATCTATTTGTAAAAATCTAAATATTCGGTAAACAGGAAGTTGATGAACAAGGAGCATAAAATTGCTTTACACCATATGGGACTATAGGATAAAGCAATATGCAAAACATCAGGCAGCTGCATGTTATGGTTGCTTGGAAAACTGTGACAGAAATTGTGCATGTTTGTCATCTATGTGTAATAAAGCAATATGCAAACTATCAGGCTGCTGCATGTTATAGTTGCTTAGAAAACTGCGATGGAAATTGTGCATGTATGTCAACTATGTTTAAAAATCTAAGTATTCGGTTAACAGGAAGTAGATGAGCAAGGAGCATAAAATTGCTTTACACCATATGGGAATATAGGATAAAGCAATATGCAAAATATCAGGCTGCTGCATGTTATAGTTGCTCAGAAAACTGCGACGGAAAATCTGCATCTATGTCAACTATGTGTAAAAATCTAAGTATTCGGTTAACAGGAAGTAGATGAGCAAGGAGCATAAAATTGCTTTACACCATATGGGAATATAGGATAAAGGAATATGCAAAATATCAGGCTGCTGCATGTTATAGTTGCTTAGAAAACTGCGATGGAAATTGTGCATGTATGTCAACTATGTGTAAAAATCTAAGTATGTGGTGAACAGGAAGTAGGTGAGCAAGGAGCATAAAATCGCTTTACACCATATGGGACTATAGGATAAAGCATTATGCATAATTTCAGGCTGCTGAATGTTATAGTTGCTTAGAAAACTGTGACGGAAAATTAACATGCCCTTTGGATGATGTAATGCAGCTTTATAGTAACAAAACCTAAAATATTCGGCAAACAGGAAGTAGATGAGCAAGGAGTATGAAATTGCTTTACACCATATGGGACTATAGGATAAAGCAATATGCATAATATCAGGCTGCTGCATGTTATAGTTGCTTAGAAAACTTTGACGGAAAAATAACATGCCTTTTGGTCGATGTAATGCACCTTCATAGTAAGAAAATCTAAAAATATGCGGCAAACAGGAAGTAGATGAGCAAGGAGCATGAAATTGCTTTACACCATATGGGACTATAGGATGAAGCAATATGCAAAATATCAGGCTGCTGCATGTTATAGTTGCTGAGAAAACTGCGACGGAAATTTTGTTACGGACGGACGCACGGACGGATGGACGCACGGACAAGGGTAAAACAGTATACCCCCCTCTTCTTCGAAGCGGAGGTATAATTATTGTTTTTATGCGGTAGCATTACGCGACAGTAAGATGGAGATAGTACCTGACTACGGTAGGGAAAATTTCAGCAGAGAATACTTGTAGAGCGGCCCAACCTCCGGATATCCCGGCTTTACCGATCATGGCAAATACTACGGTCAATGTGGTCATCTCTTCTAACTTGCCTGAACACAAAGTATGTAGTTATAAGCTATTTGTGGATGAGCAAACTTTAGCAACCACATCTGTGGTAAAATGAATGATATACCCAGTACCAACGATTTTGTGACTTTTGTTTTCACACCTACCTTGTTTAAATGCTATTGGTTTCCAAATGCATATAGGGAATTAAATGGTTATTTCATTAACAGGTGAAAATGATTTATCTACTTTTTCAAGTTTGAAGAGTATAATCCGATTCAAAGCAGAGAAATTAAAATGATATGATCGGAGTAGTTAGTGTATTAAACCATTATAGAAATACTTTGCCATGACAAATACACTTTACTAAACCAAAATTTACTGTTTACTTCATATATAATATCCCATCTGATCATCAGATCAACGCTGTTTGCTTCTTGGTCAGAAATAACCTATTGAATCAAAAAAGCAAACTGTGCAGATTAAAATATGTTATTACCCAGTTTTCCAGTATACTGGCAATACTGCACATCTCTTGCATTAACCTGCAGCAGAAGTGACAATTACTTAGTGTGCAATAACAATCTTACCTGCAAGATCCAATATTAAAATGGAGAATGAAAATACTCCAGCCACAAACATGAGCAGTGAGACGGTTTTACGACGACCAAGTTTGTTATGGACTAGAACAACAAATAATAATGCTGGAATCTCCACCAATCCCGAGAAGAATATATTTAGATATAGGTCCCCAGTCAGGTTCTTTGTGTTGAAATTCATTCCGTAGTAGACAGCACTTGAAACAAACCTGTACCAAAGAAAAAATACCTCAGCTGATATATGATAGTTATGGTTTGTTATTCTGAAAAATTTTACCTGGAATATCACATTTCATGGCCAATATTTACAGTAATCTTGCATTTTATTCAAAACATTTGCCCTGAGCTAACTCTTTCGTCCATATATAAGCACTTTTTAGCATGTGCAAAACCAGTATAGATCCAGATCAACCGGTGCCCAAGATCATAAAACAAAATCTGGAGATCAGTCTCAAATCTCAAGGATCTGATTGGCTGAAATGGCGACTGGTCGCCATTTCAGCCAATCAGATGCTTGAGATTTGAGACTGATCTCAAAACTTAGTTTTATGATCTTGGGCCCAGTATTACACTATGTTCAATGTTTTTACTAGAGGTAAACCCTAGAGGTTATCCTTTCCTCCACAGACACACCTTTATTGCGTGGGCAATCAATGTAATCATCCATGCCAACTGAGCAGGATCTGCATTATTGGCTTTTTGATTCGTTCAGGGTATTTTTTTACCAAAATACAAACCAGGGCACTAGACAACTTTCGGGGACAGGTACCCATACCCACAGGAAGGGGAATTTTGCGTCATTTTAAGACAAAAAGGGGAATTTTAATTCATAACTTGTATACACATGTTTTGACTTTCAAGGGTTACACGCACTTGTAACACTGTTTTCTACCTCTTATTGTAATAGCAAGCATATTTTGCGACTGTAGACTTACAAATAAAACACTTAATAGTTACTTTTTATTATTGTTTTCAATTTTTTATTCTTTTCAGATATTTAGGGGAATTTTTTTCTGAAATAGGGGGAAAAAACATACTATTTTGACAGGAGAATGGGGCCCATATTCGGCCCTAAAAACAGCCAAACAAGTGCCCTGCAAACGGTACAGATCCTGACCAGACGGCACGGAAGTGCCCGCTGCTCTGGATCTATACTGATCGCACATGCGTAAAAATGCGTATATATGGGTTAATACACACCCCAGTTTTGCCACGAGATACTGTTAAGAAGCATGCTGTTATTCATTCTAAAATTTATATTGTTCCAACACCCATTTACAAACAGTCCTGTTATTACACTTTTTTTTATAATTTTGGTAAGAATGACAAATATTTAAAAATGAATATATTGGAATCAAATTGCTTTTATTGGGATATGAAAAATATTTTGCTAGTTTAAGTAAGTGTGAAGCCTACTTGAATTAACGAAAATGTACTTTGCCATTATATATTGATAATATATTTACTTACCAGCCATACATGAGGATAAGTGAGTGTTTAGTTAGTCTCCATGAACTACACAGATGCCAGTAACTATATTTTCTCTGTCTTTGTTTCGCAGCCATTTCACTCTGAAAAGGAACAAGTATTTTATTTAACAGCCATTTAACTGTAAAAATAAACATGTATTAATGCAAACATTTCTTTTCACCAACTGTGATTTCAACAACCAATATGAAAGATAAATTATTTACCGAATTTCTGGCAATGTAGGACTACATGTATAGTACTAGAAACAAAACAAGCAAAACCATTTTTACAAAAGTGTCAAGGGTGCCAAACTTAAACTTACTATGCCAGTCTGAGAGTGGACATCCCCACATTTGGGTGTAGGTGTTCTAATCCCCTTTTTAATGGGTGCATAAACAAGGTTATTGCAAAAAGATAAAACAATGGCATTTTGGTCCAGACAGGTCCTAACCCAGTAGTATAAGATTTAAATTTATCCAGCATGTTAGTAATTCATTTTGTTTTCCAGTTGTTACCTAACATCTTAGTCAGAAGATTGTGAACCATGTTTGAGTATTACCTCTGCATATTGCCGAAGTTTGCTGAAGTCAGGTATAGGCTTCTTGTTGTATTTAGCCATGGTTGTCAATATTCTCTCCGCTTTATTCACTCGACCTCTACTAAGCAACCACCTCGGGCTCTCAGGGACAAACCTAAAGCATAAATACAATCATAGTCAATATAAAACACTTGAAATATTGTCATACTTTCTTGATTATCTAAAACATTGGTACCATCACTGAATTCTTAAGGCCCAAAGGTAATAAAATTGAGAATAGAAACAAGTATCAAATCGCAAGCATCTGATTGGCTGAAATGGTGATCAGTTTTGTTTTGTCTAAACAATTTTTTTTTGTTTGAGATTTCTGTGATCAATTTGTAGTCCAGTTGAGATTTCATTCATTTAAGGTTAAATAACACCAAATCACGCTGTATCCCTCCGTGGTCCATTCGAATGAAGTCCGTTTTAATATATGCTAATTTTTTTTCTCTTCATCTGGGGGCCTCTTAACCGTTAGAAATCGGCCTGTTTTTGAGTGGTTTGCAGAAATAACATGTCAGGAAAATAAATGCAAGCAATTTCATGCCTATATCTCATTTGGTAGAGGCGAACTAGTTCCAGATCAGCGGATGTATATTTTTGGCACCGTATTTGCGATACCGCGTTTAAAATAGGGTCTGTTCGGTCAAAGATCAGTAATTTTCTTACAAGTGAAATAACCCCCTATTTCCTGTGTGTTTTTGAATAGATGAAATGTAGATCTTCACGACAATATATGGTTGTCTAGAAATTAAGATGAAAGAAATCATGTTAAATGTACATTGAATATTGAGATTTTAACATTGAGGTCTATGGGAATTGGATTTACTTCGGTTCAACCTTAAGAGAGATTATTCTGTTTGTCTTGAGTTTTACTATTTTGTGAAGTTATCTCCCTTTCATTACCATGCCATTATTCAAGCATTTAATTTCCCTCCAAATTTAGTGTCAGCTAACCAGCTAACAGTCACATAGAGCAGATGTGAGAGGAGCAGTTGAGTTAGAGTCCAATCCACAATTGGAGTTATTGCCAAGCCTGTTGCTTGCTTTTCAATGATGTCTGCCTATGATGTTTATGTTTGATATCATCTAGTGCCCACTACATATTAAAAATGTGATTATGAACCTTACCCTTGGATTTGTTTTGTTTATTACAATAGTGGTATAGTGCCCTGGTAACAAATTGACCTTAATAAGAAGGGAGCATGATTTCAATATACTACATAGTTGCTAACAATTAGTATTTAAATGTCACATAAAGCTCAACAAAGTTATTAAGGGTTACACAAAATCTATGTTACTCAACTAAAGCTATAGAAAAAATCTCAAAGGATTTTTAACGATTATTTTACATCATATCTTTGATTAGAAAGATTCATGATTTTATTCATACACTCATTACATGAACTAATGTACCTATGGAAAATAAATAATTTTACAATTGACCCTTAATTAATTTTGTAAATTTTATGTATCTAGAATATTACATGAGGAAATCTTGAGTAGTGTATCATTCTATAAGTTAAAAGAAAACTTGACAAAACTTACCACCATGATAGCAGTATTAACATGCTGGCTGAAGAAGTAGCTATGACCAAGTACTGCCAGTCACGTATAATATATCCCCAGCCAGCCAGCGCCATCAGACCGACTGCCCAGAGACCGATACACCCACAGAAAGTCCGCCACTCTGGAGTCACAAGCTCCAGGGGTAACACAAAGTTTACTACTAACACACCTGAAAACATTTTGTTACTCATTTGAAGAGCTTCATGTACAAACAAATACTGTCATTGTTCGAATATAAGCCGCACTAATATATAAGCTGCACCCCCCCCCCAAACGTGATAGAACAGATGAAAATGGCTTAACACAATGTATAAGCAGCCAAACCTGTGTATTAGCCGCACCCCTAACTTGTTACTTCCGAATTCTGGGGAAAACGTGCGGCTTATATTCAAACAATGATGGTAGTGTGAATTCACTGGTACATTGTATATATGGCGTACTAATTTTAGTGCATTTTGTGGGCAATTGACCCATAAAGTTAAACTGCCAGTGAATGTAGGAAATTCAATCAATCAATGTGCATACACTTAATTTCAAAAAGATTAAAATCCAGAAATTAAGGAATGCACATTATCCACTGAATGAACGCTTTACTCTTTGAGATAATGACGATTAATGTTGTAAGATCTGGATCGACACCTGTTGCTTTTTAGATTCATTAGAAGGTCAAACAGCGGGGATGTGCCATAGCTGGATCTACACTGTTCGCCCAAGCATCAAAAGTCATATCTTTGGAGTAAAAGGGTAAATTTCATGGACTTTCCTTTCTTCAACTGAAAGCAGTTCAATCATTGTCATATTAACTGAATGTATTATGCAACTGAATATCAAACAATGAAGACCCTAAACAAATTTCCCAAGTGGGTCTACTACAATTGCAACGGAACAAATGCTGTGCTGAGCATTTAACGGGTAAGACTTGTGGAGTGCAGTTTACAAACCTCCTATGAGCAGTCCAATGATGAACCTCAGAGCTGCATACACTGTCCACGACCCAGCAAAAGCACTACAGAACCATATTGTCACCAGAACCGTATGTTCTATGAATAGAATATGTCGTCTGCCAAACAAGTCTGCAAGCTGGCCTGTGACGACAGCTCCAATGAGAACACCTGCCATCTGGATGGACGTGATCGTATCGGCAATGATCTCCTTGTCGCACACTAACTGCCACTGTAATAAGGGCAATTTTGATTACAGTTATATTTGGTTATTTGGCTAACAGTAAAGACCTTAAGAAGAGGGAATGACATTTGAGCTGTTGCAATGTGACCAAACGCCACTGGCAGCAAAATTTTACTTTATACTTGATGCATTAATTTCTCTAATTTTGTGACAATATAATTATGTATTCCACAGATTTTTTCCAACAACAACAGCATCTTTTTTTTCCAAACAACACATAATGGGAAATTTTAGTAATCCCTTCCAGGTTATACAAGCCAAGTAACAAGACTTGACCCAAAATGTATGAAGACCAGGGCTGAAGGTTATAAAACTGAGATTGGAGACCAGTCTCATATCTCAAGCATCTGATTGGCTGAAATGATGACCAGTCACCATTTCAGCCAATCAGATGCTTGAGATTTGAGACTTGTTTCCAATCTCAGTTTTATAACTTTAGGCACAGACGTACCGTTGAAACAATAGAGCTAACACTTTCATCAAACATGATTCCTGGACATATTGTACCATTAGGCATACACGTGTTCTTCGTAGAGTTGATTGTCATATTTCCTGTGTAGTTCGTCATGTCTCGAAACATCCGAAGACTTTCCATATTGTCGATCTGTCGTACATATGCCTCACTCTGATTCTCCGATATCAGTCTGAAATAATAACATATGTAATCAATTTCACATAAGTCATAATGGTCTGGCCCCCAAGATCATAAAACATCGATAAGAAATCAATCTCAAAACCTTACCTGAGCTGTTTCAATCAATCAGCTCTTGAAATTTAAGAACTACTCATTTACTCCAAATTAAAGGTTTCTATTAGAGATGAAAACAGTGTGGATCCAGAGCAGCCAGAACATCTGTGCCATCTGATCTGGATCTACACTGTTCGCCTCTTAGTCAGAAAAAACATAATATATCTAAAAGGGAACTGTGTAGATTCTGATTACCGTCATTGTTCGTATATAAGCCGCACTCAAGTATAAACCGCACCACCCCAAAAGTGATAGAACAGATGAAAATGGCTTAACAAAATGTATAAGTAGCCAAACCTGTGTATTAGCCGCACCCCCAACTTTTTACTTCCCAATTCTGGGGAAAAAGTGCGGCTTATATTCAAACAATGATGGTAGCTGATCTTGATCTACACTTTTCACCATGGGATTACAGCCATATCCCGTTGAGTAAAAGGGAACTAGTTTCTAATACCGTCATTGTTGGAATATAAGCCGCACCGCCCCCCAAACATGATAGAACAGATGAAAATGGCTTAACAAAAAGTATAAGCAGCCAAACCTATGTATTAGCCGCACCCCCAACTTTTTACTCTCAAATTCTGGGGAAAAGGTGTGGCTTATATTCAAACAATGACGGTATGTACTTTTTTGCACAGAATTACAGTTACTTTCCATCGCATCTTAACCATTTATTCTATGTATACCCCTTTCATCACCTGGGATACCAGTGTAGATCCTGATCAGAAAGCACAGGTATCTAGATCTACACTGATGATTTTTTGTCAGAAATAACCTAATGAATCTAAAAGTGACCAGTGAAGATCCAGATCAGAAAGCACAGGTATCTAGATCTACACTGATGATTTTTTGTCAGAAATAACCTAATGAATCTAAAAGTGACCAGTGAAGATCCAGATCAGAAAGCACAGGTATCTAGATCTACACTGATGATTTTTTGTCAGAAATAACCTAATGAATCTAAAAGTGACCAGTGAAGATCCAGATCAAATGGCATGAATAAGTCATTTACAAAAAAATGTATGGGCGCTCCATCTTAACTTTTAGCAGATAACACAATACACAGAAAAATATACATATAAAAAGATAGTGAATAACTGAAAATGAATTTCGTAACAGATAAATCGAATGTAAGATTTTTTTACTAAATGAAAATTTAAGAATTATATAAAATATTCCCCCAGTTCATTTGCTGTGACACAGAATCATATTTCTCACTTACTAGACAGAAAAATCTCTATTTTTAACCGTGTGAGATTTCCTTATCTCGCATGGCCTTATCTAACACTCCGCGTGCTAGCTCGCGTACTTTCGTATTATTGCGCAACATTTTAATTACTCCAAAGAAATAGTTCTCTAAAATTCTTGCGCTTTTTATAAATTTTAAAGAATTTTGTTTGAATCTTTAAGACGTGAGAAAAATAATCAATCATTGGTATTCGGCGAAGATCGCGGTATCCTAACCCTCGGGCAATGCTTTCCAGACGGAAACTCGGCACAGCCTCGTTTCCGTCTGGAAAGCATTACCCTCGGGTTGAGATACCTTGATCTTTACCGAATACCTATGATTCTCTTTATCATATTATTTGTCTCAACAATAATGGTAGATTACCTGTCTTGTAATCCCTCCCAGTCAAGGCAGTACCAGTCTGGCTTGAAGTTGAGCAGAATTGGTGTTAACATCGCCCAGGCCAGGGGCGTTTCAAACATGCTGACCAACAGGAAAGCACGCCGCTGATAGGGGCCAAACGACCCAATCTCCCGCAAAATCTTCTCATATTCAGACATCTTCAAATAGTAAGACAAGAATGGTAGTGTCTACTGTAAACTAGGCCATATCATCAACTTGCTAGATGGATTGTCATCGGAGATGATGAAATATGTCTATACACGAACACCAGCCCTGAAAAGAGATAAAAGGAATTTTTTTCACTATCAGACTTCCCGAAAGTTGAAAAAAAGTGTCAGACATTTGGTCAGACAAGATGTGAAAAACTGTCAGACTGAAACAAATTCTGTCAGACCGAAACATGTTAAAAAGGTATAATAAAGTATTAGGAATTAAAAATTTTTGTCTGACATTCGGTCAGATAACATTAGTAAAAAAGGGCTGACCGGCTGAAATTTTACCAGACAGGTCCTTCGGTCTGGCAACTTTCGGGAAGGCTGCACTATGTACTTTATCCTTTACTCCATACAATGTATATACAAATTTATTGCATTTGGAGCAATGTAGATCCAGATCAACGAGAACATCAATGCCGGCTGTTTATGATATACACTGTTAGCTTTTAGATTTATATTGTCATTTCTGACCTAGAAATGGCCAGTCAAGATCCAGATCAAATGGCATGAATGTTTTGATTGATCTGGATCTAAACTGTTGGCACATGCTTTAAAACAAGTAAAAATAGAATAAACGGTTAAGACATTATCACATGGTTGAATTTCATTTGAAAGAGCTGAATTTTGTTAATTGCCTAGCGTGAAATCCACGAAAATTAAACTCATGTGAAATACCGGTAAACATGGTACCACTGTAAACAAACTTGATCCTTATTTACATCTATATTTCAAGGGTTGCACACAAGACTGTCATAACAACATTGAAATAAAGAATGAGTTACGACAGTCTTGCATGCAACCCTTGATTTGTTCTGAATTGCTTATTATGTCATCTGGATAAAAGGATTTTGGCTTCCCGAGGATGTCACTTGTTTTGTTGTAAGTTGACAGAGCAATCTGTTTGCTTCATTTATTATCGATAGGACATTCTGCTCATGTTTAGCAAAATGTCACTGGCATCTATTCAATGACCAACGAAGATAATAAAATTTCAAGTTTGTAAACAAATACTTCTGCACAGACATGATAATAGTCTGTTTAATTAATGTATAATGTTAAAGTTCCCTGTATAACATTCTTTAAATATGCATCAAAAGCTTCTTTTATTGAAACACTATAAAGCAATTTGTAATTGTTAAGTAATGTGTTAACTGTTACTAATCTCTAAGAGTGGCAATATTATTCGTGGAAGAAATATAAAGATCTGTATACACATTTGTTTAATCTGATCAGAGTCTACACAGTTTGGTTTTCAGTAATTAATTCTGTTAACAACAGTGATTGGTTTGAAATGTTTTACTGTCTGTGCCTTTTTAACTGTTTACTACATAATATTTACATTCCTATTGATTTCTTCGTTTAAAAAAATGCGGTTCATTTTGCATGAACCGCATGACCCGTAATGACGTCAGTAACGTCATGGCTGTTACTATTGAAAACTTCCACGTATTACTCCCCCTTTTCACTTAATACTAATTTTTGAAAGCGTTCAACTTAAGTTTATTTAAAGATAAAAATGAATAAAATGTAAATATAAGTAATGATTATTATTTTGGTGCGGTTCATGCAGATTGGATGTGCACGTGAGAGCTGGCAAATTTACCATAAAGCGCTAGCGCGCTTTATGGATTTGCCAGCTCTCGCGTGCACGTCCAATCTGCATGAACCGCACTGAAATAAGAATCATTCCTTAATTATACGCATGCTATCACATGTACGACCAGTGTAGATCCAGATCAGCAGGCACATAAATGTTTTCTGATCAGTATCTGCACAGTTCACTGTTTAGATCGAAATAACCTAATAAATCTACAAACAAACAATGCAGATCCTAATCACACTCTAGGTCCACACAATAAAGTTGTATCGTTGAAGCAAAGGTTAATTGGGGAACACTAGATCAGCATCAGCCGGCACATCTGTGATCAGATCAGGATCAGCCGGCACATCTGTGATCAGATCAGGATCAGCCGGCACATCTGTGATCAGATCGGGATCAGACGGCACATCTGTGATTAGATCAGCATCAGCCGGCACATCTGTGATCAGATCGGGATCAGCCGGCACAACTGTGATCAGATCAGGATCAGCCGGCACATCTGTGATCAGATCGGGATCAGCCGGCACATCTGTGATCAGATCAGCATCAGCCGGCACATCTGTGATCAGATCAGCATCAGCCGGCACATCTGTGATCAGATCAGGATCAGCCGGCACATCTGTGATCAGATCAGGATCAGCCGGCACATCTGTGATCAGATCAGGATCAGCCGGCACATCTGTGATCAGATCAGCCGGCACATCTGTGATCAGATCAGCATCAGCCGGCACATCTGTGATCAGATCAGCCGGCACATCTGTGATCAGATCGGGATCAGCCGGCACATCTGTGATTAGATCGGCATCAGCCGGCACATCTGTGATCAGATCGGGATCAGCCGGCACATCTGTGATCAGATCGGGATCAGCCGGCACATCTGTGATCAGATCAGGATCAGCCGGCACATCTGTGATCAGATCAGGATCAGCCGGCACATCTGTGATCAGATCAGCATCAGCCGGCACATCTGTGATCAGATCAGGATCAGCCGGCACATCTGTGATCAGATCAGGATCAGCCGGCACATCTGTGATCAGATCAGGATCAGCCGGCACATCTGTGATCAGATCAGGATCAGCCGGCACATCTGTGATCAGATCAGGATCAGCCGGCACATCTGTGATCAGATGAGGATTAGCTGGCACATCTGTGATCAGATCAGGATTAGCCGGCACATCTGTGATCAGATCAGGATCGACACTGTTCGATATAGATTAATTTGTTTTTTTTCTGACCAAGAAGTCAGTGACAGTGACAGTCAGAAGACAGTGTAGGTCTTGATGTCCCTGCTGATCTGGAGCTACACTGTTTGCACATCATTTTGTAAGTGAAATAAACAAAGGGCCATAACTGTGGTAAAAATGGCAGCAGAAAAAAATCTTTTTTTATGATCATCTACCCAGCCATCTTGATCATGTGTGCAAGTTAGAAAGAAATCTGTCCAAAAGTAAATGAGGAGTTGATGCCACAAGATAATTATTATTACTGAAAAAAATACAAAGGGCCATAACTCTGGTAAAAATAGTCGCAGGAAAAAATCCATTCTTCACGATCATCTACACATCCTGCTTCATCATCTGTGCATGTTTGCAAGGAATCTGCCCTGTAGTTTAGGAGGAGTTGATGCCACAAGATTTAATTACTGAAATTAACAAAGGGCCATCATCTGTGCAAGTTCGCAAGAAATCTGCCTTATAGTTTTGGAGGAGTTGACGCCACAAGATTTAATTAATGAATTTAACAAAGGGCCATAACTCTGGTAAAAATGGTCGCAGGAAGAAATCCTTTCTTCACGATTATTTACACATCCAGTTTGCAAGAAATCTGCCTTGTAGTTTAGGAGGAGTTGACGCCACAAGATTTTATAACTGAAATTAACAAAGGGCCATAACTCTGGTAAAAATGGTCGCAGGAAAAAATCCTTTCTTTACGATCATCTACACGACCTTCTTGATCATCTGTGCAAGTTTGAAAGAAATCCGCCTTATAGTTTAGGAGGAGTTGATGCCACAAGATTTGGGGACATACAGAATGACAAACAGACGAGTGCAACTCTATATGCCTCCCACTTTGTGGGGGCATAATAAAAAAATAAAGGAAACATATCAAAAGAGGCAGTTATTAAAAGAACTGAAATCTATTTTTCATGCCTTCTGCATGGACAATGATTAGTTTGCAGTTGTTTGTGAGCATTTAGTATTTTTATGGCATGCAGCCTTATCAATCAAATGCTTTTGGACCTATTTGAATCACATTGGTAAACAAGTTAACCGTAACCTCCATAGTCACACCTTTATTGCGTGGGCGAACAGATTAGATCCAGATCAGATGGCACATAAACTGTTCGCCCATGCAATAAACTATTATAAAGGTGTGTCTATGGTCGAAAGGGTTAACTGAAACAATGAAATGAATTATACCAGAAAGAAAAAACCCTTTTAGCACACAATAATTTTCCCTATCAAAATCCAATTTCCCCATCAAAAATATATAAATTTAGGCTAAAAAGAAAACTTCAACATGAACATAATCTATTATGCAGCAAAGGAACTTCACTGGTGTAAATTAACATTTTAAAATCGTTTCATTCTCAATTTTGTTTACAGATGTAATATTTGCCAGGCTAGTTTTTAACATTTCGCCTGTACTGTCCAGAACTTCACACCAACTGGCTTTTGTTGTGCAAGAGTCTAGTGTCACTACAGTTATCTTGCATTTTAGGGTGCTGGTTAAAATGGACTTCGGTAAAAACAGCCTCAAGTTAAAATGGCCCCATTTTGGTTAAAACGGCCTCACTATTTAGTCAAAACGGCCTCACATTTTTAATTTTTGGTTAAAACTGCCTCCCTTTTAATCAAAAGGGCCTCACTTTTAGTTAAAACGGCCTCACATGTTGGTCAAAACGCCCTCAATTTTAAAATAAATTAGGTATCTTTTATAATGCTGTAATTCTCTTGATAAGTACACGTCAATTCGTTATATTTATGATTTGTTCTTTCTATACAAGTTCATTAATTCCGTGATTGGTCAAACCTAGTAATTAATACTTGAAATATTTTGATCAAAAACAATGATTGTTCAACATAAAATTAATGCATATTGTTCCTTGATAAATTAAGATGTCCAGTATGATTCTGATTAATTTTGCCATTTTTAATCTTCCACCACGCTTCCTTGATTGACAATATTTGATTATTATACGATTTTGTGCAGGTGTCTCATAACTTTTCTTCATTTTAATCATCATCAATTTGTTTAAGAGCTTAAAATCACACTGTGTTATACAATTTTGAACATTACCCCGTTACTGTTTATTGCCAGTAATTGACAAGATATTCTCACTTGCCAGTCTGTCTCAAAAATAATGGTGTCATGTTGAATAGGTGTGAAGAACTCATTTAGTAAACTGTTAAATTCTACAAGATCGTCACTTGCCCAGTTGGTCTGTTAATTGTGGTGTATAGAAGAAGCAACTACAGACTTCCCGAAAGTTGCCAGACCGAAGGACCTGTCTGGTAAAATTTCAGCCGGTCAGACATGTTTTCTAATGTTATCTGACCGAATGTCAGACACAAATTTGAACTCCTAATACTTTATTATACCTTTTTAACATGTTTCGGTCTGATAGAATTTGTTTCGGTCAGACAGTTTTTCACGTCTTGTCTGACCAAATGTCTGACACTTTTTTTCAACTTTCGGGAAGTCTGAACTAATGTGAATGGTTAATAGTTAAATCTTTACTTTGATATATTGTTGTTCATCATATTAATTCATATTAACCAAACGTTTAATTTTTGCCATCTGTGTTTGTTTTATTATCAATAAACACATTCTGCAGTATTTTGTTTGAAATGCTTTCTGAATTAAGGGCTGTCTTGAGTTGTCACTGCATTAGCCGACATCAGTAAAATAAAAGTATCAAAATCTCTGTAAAGGCAAAATGCTGTTTAATGAACCTTTGCACATCAATGTAATTAATGTATTTTCATTTTGCATATATTAACGGACATTAGAACAGTAAAGAAGAGGAAATAGATAAAAAATTCTCGTTCTATTTTCATCAATTCACAAAATCATTACAACACAAAAATCTTTTCAAATATGCACACGAGTAATATGATACTGGCAACAATTTGTTGTGTCTATTTCTCTCATCACATCAACATATTACAGTATCTTTAAAAAATGTAATTTATAAAAGGGTCATCTACTTAAAAAAAAATAGTGAGGCCGTTTTAACCAATATTTTTCTGAAAGCGAGTCCGTTTTAACCAAAATGAGGCCGTTTTTACCAGAGGCCGTTTTGACTGTAAGCCGAATTTTATTGGTCAGCACTGTAAATATCCAATCAACTTTGTCGATCTAAATCTATTTGTCAGGGAAATAAATCTGAATGGATTTAAACCGGTAATAACACACCAAATTTTCTATCAATAGATTTAAAGAACATATAGACATTAAACTTAGAAAGCGCAATTACCAGAAGTTTTTTGGCAATCACAGGCATTATAAACCCAGGGTCTATTTAATTAGTAGCGTTACCGCACTCGCCGATTGGTGAAAATATGATGTTGTTGTAGATCACGTGATCGGATCAACTTCCGCCGCCATTTGCAAATAGAGAAAAACACGACTGAAAATACGTGTAATCAATTCGTTAAATTATACCTTTTAAGATAATAATTGGGTACGATTATCTGATTAAATACACAATGTAAGTATTGATATTTCATTTCTTGTAATGATTGAAGTTAATATCTGTTTGTTTAATGTGTAATATGCAAATTTACCAAGTCTGTTGATAATTGTTGTTCCAAATAATATAGACAAATTGGCCGATTTGGGTAGACAATGGGTTGTTTGTCCAGCTTTCAGTAATTAGTAGCGACTAATAATGAAAAATTGTTTAGTGGAAAATGCAAAGAAAAGATGGGACAGTGCATACAACGTAGAATTATATAGATACATTAGCTTGGGTCTTGACAATTTTAACAGAAACTTTCGCGAAAATAGGCAATTTTGGAATAATGGCGGCCATCCCCAAATATTACTCGTTAAATTTGATCGATATTCACACATTCAATTAATGACATAGGTGCATAAAGTTAGGGTTTTTATTTAGTTCCTTGGTTGCATTGTGCATTAGTACATAAAGAAAAGCAATCTTATTGTGTTAGTTTGGTTAAAACTGTCTTCGAATTTCACGATTAAATGGCGTGTCTTCACCATGAGTGAAATTTTATAATTCTATTAGAAAGGTTTTTCAGTTTTCATTTTCAAGTTTTTAAAATGTATGAAAACGTTTCTTATAACCAGTGATAGTTGTAAGATACCAATCTATGCCTTACTTAATATGTTTGCATAATATTTGAACTGTAGATCCTGCTCTGAAATGAACTCGGATCTCTGGCTAACCATAATATACCAATTGAGCTTCCGAGGCCTCTGATTTGAACACAGATAGATTCCGCCCAAAATTTACAAGATATTTCTAATCTACATGCAAATATCCACACAAGACCAATACCGGTAAGGTTTGAAGGTTTGGATTGACTACCTGTGCTTATGCTTCGCCAGAGTTTTCAATAAGTAAATCATCCAGATTTATGTTCTCGTCCCAATGCAAAAAGTCACGTTTGCTATAAGACATGTTTCATCAACAATGACAAAAAAGTTAAGACTGGTGTAAGCAATAGTTTGGTCGGTCTTTGGTCATTTTTTTTAAAAACAATCATCAAAGGCCCCATAGACAAACCGTGAATATTGGAGAATGGCACGTGTGAAAAACGATTTTAACAAATTAAAAACAAAACTATTAAAAGTTGTGCCAATTAGCATCATAATTAAATTAAGTCTCTCTTCTATTTATACCGAGCTCAAATGAAGTCGGAAAAGGAAGTGGCAAACAAATGACAAAAACTTGTCTATTTTAATCATTGAGCTCATTAAATATTCTTTATTGTTCAACGACACAAAAGGAGTTAATAGATAAATAATAATTCGCTAAAATAACCAAAAGCAAACAATAACAATAACAAAGCACAGTTCCGATCTCTGTAACAAAATTTCTAATAATAATCGGAACCTTTTTTATTTCCATTTTTTTCAGATTTAGCAATTTAGAAATATAATAATAAATATTTTATGAATATAATAAGGGTGTGCGTATTTAATTATAATAAAGAAAACACTCGTTTTAATCGGCGAAATATCAATCCGTTCTTGCGATTTTAAATCGTATAAATTGGAGGTCATTGTTTTTTATTGAAATAAAAATTACACCAACGTGTAGATCAACATTTCCCCTTTTCAGCTACATTTAAACACTTAAAATCGGACTACTAATGCATCCGTATGAATTTTCCCAAAACTGGAAAAAACAAGTGCAAATTTTTCCCAATTGACAGGCTAGGACCGCATCCCCAATCCATAAAAAATCCCTGCACAATCACATCATACAGAACGCTTCCATTATTACTGATTTTGCAAGTATGTTAACAGAAATATAATTGAATCATTCGATTAACCACCCTATTCAATATCGCGAAAACTAATGACGATATACTCCTCGGTTTGAAACAATTATCTCCCTGCAAGAAGGAAAAAAATTGTAATATTATACAAACACAGGATTAAGTTTGAGTGATTACTTTTATCCTTCAGTCATGGTTTTATAGTAGATGTGTGCTATTTCATAACGTGTTGAAATGTCATATCGCTTACACCATCCTAAAAATAAAATGTTGACATACGATAAAGTCCCAAGATAGGAAAATACCACAAAGAATCTAAATGAAAGGTAGACTCACTGGCGCTTGACCAGCCGACCCACCCCTGCCAACTTACTAATACGCCCTTTTTATAAAAATGGTGTCATGTCTCTTATAATATTCCTTTCTATCAAAATATGCGAAAATACACCGTCAAAATCTTATTCTCAAAAATTTATATTTCTATAATTGAATAATGGTTAGAAACGGCTCCAGACCCTACCCCCGATCGAGAGGCTTTTTTTTCCTACAATACTGTGGGTCACAGTCTGAGAGCTGTTTGGCTCAACGCAACAGGGTCTGATCTAACAGTAAATGTCAGAACATATCACCAAAGCTCGAAATACGCGTAATATTCAACAGAAAACGGCCTCCGAAATCCTGGTTATGTTTTCATAGATTCTTCACCCCAGTGCAACTTCCGGAAACCCGACGCTCTTGTAACCCCGATCACGAAAAGGTATCATACGACATACTTTTGAGCTCACATATATCTCTATAAAAATGATTAAATTCAATGCAATGTGGTGTCTGATTGACTGGAATTTTTTTTGACTAGGGTGGGTAGTGTCTGCAGGGGGGGGGGGGGGGGGGTACCAGGGTACGTTCCTTCCACCTGTGCCAGTTAACATTCAAATAAATGCGGAAAATTTTCTTTCTATTTTTATATGCCGCCGATCGGAATTTGATCGCAACGTTGGCGGCTCTATAAAGCATCTTAAACCATATGTATCTTTAAAAACTTTACATACCTGAAAAGCCACATTCAAGTAGAATCAATATATGTAATCCTTTATAAATAACGGTTTCGTTTTTTATGCAAAACTCTTTTAAACCTCCACCCATGTCAACAAATTTCGATTTCCGCGCTTCAAGTTTACCTGACTCACGACGTCACGTTTATCGATAAATAACAGAATTTAAATCGGGTCGATTTCCACCACAGTTTTGATTGTAACTGCTTGAGACGTAAGGAACAGACATCTGTAAAAAGTGAGAATGATAATGGGTCTATGCTTGCAGTCGAATTATTGAGACTAGGGATGACCCTGATTTCAAGGTAGCGTGTTTTAAACTGTTTTCAGATCTCTAAGGTACGGAAACTCGATGTCAATATCACTTTTTAACTACAACGGCAAATTTCGTTTTTGGTGATTCGAAACAATCTTTAATGAAATTTTAGTATTTACGTAGACATATCCGTCAATTTAAAAGGATACGGCCTAACATGTATAAAGAGCAGTGTGACACTTATTATTGTGCAATCATTTTATTTTCGTATATTTTGAACAGAGAGATACACGAGTTCGAAATCTTCGCGAAACTGAAACATCAGTTGGCTAGAATGCAGTTTACCGGTACTGATGATAACATAGAACTCGCGTAATAATTATATATTAATAATTTATTGCAAGCGCTACATTCTGAACTAACTGTTCAATGAATAAATGCATAAAAATACCAGCAGGGTTATGGGGCGTCAACAACAAATTTTACATACCGGTAAACTGCAGGTGTCCCCATCAGTTTCACAAAATTATATTAATATAATGAAATTTCGCGAATTTATATTATTCGCGGATACACAGCGAGAACCGACGAAATAAAATTATTAAAAACATGAATAAGACAATTATCGGACGTTCTAATTAGAATTTAACTAGATTTATTTTGCACGTCTGTACTTGAACACTACGAACGCCGACGGTTAATGGTATATTCTTGAACGTTCAACATCCGGATTGATTAACTTTGTTATAGTCAACAAGTTTTGTCACTTGTGATCAACAAGAACAGAAACTTTTAAAAGTTATTAGTATAACAAATAGCTATAGACGTTGCAAATGGTGGCTTCGTGGTGATATTGGTGAAATACCTAGCCGGATACATAAGATGGCAAATTAATCTTATCAATAAATACTTATTCCGACCGATCAAGAACAAGTATTTTGGGGATATTAATATTTTCCAATAAGCATCTTAGCATGGATATTAATTTTTAACTGATATTATACATCATCTATGTCAATTAGTTTTATTAATGTTGAAATTAATTTAAATATTGGCCATAGTCGTAGCGATATACGCATATAGGGTCTCTCAGGTTACTAAAACGGAGCCATAATTTCAGGGTTCCCGTACACCAATAACCAGCCAATCATCAATTATCTAACGGGTTTACTTACATTTACAATCCATCTCCAAGTTAGAGAAACTTGTAAGAGACCGAGTTGCCAAAGTTGGTCCCGTGTGCAAGCAGGTCCACAAACGACAATCAGATAAAATATACAGTTTTTACAAGTATAATAAGCATTATCGGCTATAGACGATAATGCCATTTATAGAAAGAATAAATTAATATTGATGCTTAAAGAAAGGGACGTAAATCATGATGAATGATTTAGTAATTCATTTGGAGTTGTCTTTTGATGACGTATTCTTTGACGTCATCAGCACATGTAAGCTAGGAACGAAAATGGCAGTCAAAATTTACTGACTAAAATATATCCAGTTACATCAGCGAAATTTCTCAAGAATGCTAGGAAATGAGTAAGGAAATGAAAGAATACGGACACTTTTAGCAGTTTTGGTGAAAAAAAGCTGCGATCGACAGAAAAACCCAATGAATTACGGGTGGATCACAAACGTAGCACAACTATTTGTACGCGACAAAGGCTTTTCTATATATGCGATATTTGCCTTTCGCGTACAACCCAGTTAGCATTCAAATCAATGCGGAAAATTTTCCTTCTATTTCTATATGCCGCCGATGGGAATTTGATCGCATCGTTGGCGGCTCCATAAAGCATCTTAAACCATATGTACCTTTAAAAAATTTACATACCTGAAAAGCCACATTCAAGTAGAATCAATATATGTAATCCTTTATAAATAACGGTTTCGTTTTTTATGCAAAACTCTTTTAAACCTGCACCCATGTCAACAAATTTCGATTTCCGCGCTTCAAGTTTACCTGACTCACGACGTCACGTTTATCGATAAATAACATAATTTAAATCGGGTTGATTTCCACCCAGTTTTGATCGTAACTGCTTGAGACGTAAAGAACAGACATCTGTAAAAAGTCAGTATGATAATGGGTCTGTGCTTGCAGTCGAATTATTGAGACTAATCACAAACGATGCTCAAGTGCCGGTCAAAGCGTTGGAAACTCCACGCCTAGAACCTCGACACCGGCTGTGCAGTGGATCGGAAGGACTATGGATCGGAATAAAGCCACACGGGCCACTGCCGAATTTCTCTTAATGTATTCAGTGCCGGTCGCACAGAAAACGTTGATGCAATCCTCGCCAAGCTTTGGAATTTCGGCGCAGCCAGCCATTTTCAGTTGACCGTGCTTGGGGCACAGCTGTTATTTTTACATCGGCACATGAAGTTGCAGTCGCAAGCCTTCGGAGTCCTGCAAGTGCTGGTCTCCCTTGCAGACAGAGGCCATTCAGAATCTACATGAAGTTCCAAGGGGTCCCACATTATCATTAGGTGAGAAACTTTCAAAGGTCCTTTAATATTATTATTATTATTATTATTATTATTATTATTATTATTATTATTATTATTATTATTATTATTATTATTATTAAATTCTATGAGACAATAATGTTCTGGTTGAGTATAATAGTTTCAGTATAACCGGAAAACATACATTCAAACAAGCAAACGAATACAAAATTAATGGAATATAGCCAGATATAGTTGTTACAATTAGAGACGTACATGATGTATGTAGAAAGGCCAAAAATATCACTAGATATTTCACATAGTATAGATATTCACTTGCAGTGATCTCAATGCCCAACTGAGGTGTTTCATTCAGAATACATACAACTTTGTGGTAGAAAATTCAAGAACCACAGTCTGCCAATGTTACCTGGCACCGATGAAATGCTAGTAACTGAACAACATAGTGGACGAGGAGTATCTAAGTTAAATCGTTAATTTAAACAAGTACGATTATCTGAGCGATTATGTAACTTATAACATTTGGGAACTGAAGACGAATGTTTTCTAGATGTAATGTAACAGCCCGTAAAACTGCAATATTTATTGATTTTTAAAAAATAAATTTCAATTTGATGTTTCCACTTTCAGATGAAAGCCGCGACATCGCTGTCGTGTCGGCAAAAATTCACAATTCTGTAAATGCGGCATCTGTATTGCCGCAAAACGCTACATGAAAAATCTCGTCAAAGACAGGGTTACATTATCTAAGTTCGACAGCTACGGTAGGCCGATTGGACCACACAGGAAGACGAGAAAATTCGTAGAAGACAAACACTTTGATCCAAATGGACCATTCTTTAAAATTCTCGACAAAAGGGGTCAAGAACCCGAGATAGAAAGTATGTATATTATGGCATGTCGGTCAAATAGCTAGTAGTATTTTTTTTATATGTAACTGTTTGTATTTTAAACAAGAAGTATCTTTAAAAAAGATAAACGGCGTAGATTGTATATGAAATGATGCAGTTTGTAGCTGGTATTATTCACTTCATCTTGATTGACGTGTAAATTAAATAATTTCATTGTGAATCCTTCACAATGACTTAATAGCGGGCTCGCAGACAAGTAAGCACACTGTAAAATCCCCAGTCGCGATAAAGAATGAGTTTTATATAAGAAACGTATTGTAAAAGGCGTTGGTCGTGTTTATTCTTAAAACATAATGTATCAGATAATATTATCATTTGCTGAAAAACTTACATAGCAAACTCATTGTTTATATCTCGTAGCATATTATATACAGCTGACCGATTTAAGAGTCGTCTCGGGTAAACATTTCAATTACTGAAAGAGCTGGGATAAATTTCCAATAACTAAATACTCACAAATATTACAATAATTCAAGCTCGCAGATTTTATTACTTAAATTTTCAGCTTTACAGTGAAAGTGTAACATCGTTTTCTTTAAGCCATTTCCAGTTACTTTCACTTTCATTTTGTATAGGTAGATATAAAAGAGTGACTGTATTGTTGTTGACAAAAAAATTCCTAGCCAATGACGAGTACTGTAGTGTGCCCCATTTCAACATCTTTCAACACAAGAGAATAGAAAAGATCTAAACGTCACAGCAATAATCGTTTCAAACAGTGTATTAACTAATTGTTTAAAAATCCCACTAGATACCCCTTCACCCTGCTAGATGCCTCTGCGGTGGAAATAGCTACCAATCGAAATAGTTAATTTAATTTTTCCGCTGCATAATAATATAATACGAGTATTATTTACAACACTTCATTGGTTGATAAATTAGGTCAAAAGTGAGCTTAGACAGCTAACACCGAAAAACACAAAATTTACGCTCTATTTCAATATCACAGTAGCGTTGTTTGTGCCGTGTGGCGGCTGTAAAAAGTCTCCCCGTACATTCAATCAGTGCTGTTATCAGTTACGTCCTTTGAAGGTCGGCTGAGCACGATACTTATGTACTATGTTTATGGTACTTCTAAAATTACTTTTGTTTTAATATTTCGGCCAGTTTATAGATAGGTGGTTTCAATATCCCAGCAAATATAGATTTGGATATTGTCCAATCACCCCCAAGAATATACTTCCTGCTTTTTAAATTTTGCCTTTGGCGTAGTCTGTGATATGCAGGATTTATATTCTAAGATCCCCTGTCAAAATTCTATTCTGTTTAGTTCCGCCCATTGTTTTCTCGTTTAGGGCAAACCCATTCTTTTATCTGGGGACCATACGCCGCTGAACATGGAATGGTATTAACCTGAAAATACCTCATTGAAGGTTCCATGTTCACCGCCATATGCATACCATCGTTTGGGATGGATCGAAATTGTACTATTTAATGGTGTAATTACTGAGTTGCGCTCAACTTGGGGCTAGGCGGCGTGGGCAGTAATAAGCATTCCCATTACTGCCCATGAACAGGCTCAATCAAACCGAGCCTGCAGTATTTTCATATTTGTCGTGTTCGGTGGCTTTCAAAGTTCCCTTTTCATCTATTTATTAAGAATGATATGATTATGTTCGGGCAGGGAACTGAACCAGTATCGAATTGAAACTGCGTCAGGCCTTTACCGAAAACTAATTGAATTATTAAAACACTGTAAGACTTGTTTAAATCCCAGATAAATATTGTTCTTATGTTCGAAAATATGTATTAATTTCCAAATCCAGTTAGAATACATAACATTTATTGCAGCGTTTATCGTTATGTAAAGTAATGAAATTGCGGCAAATGTAAATAGTTTTAATTAAAAATAATTTACTACTGAACAGAATTACATGTTTTGTTTTAGGACAAGATCTCGAGCAACAATATTATTTATTGAGTACCAAGCTTCTTTTTGATAATGATTTCCAACAACCTGCAAACTGCGACGGTATTGATCCCCATCCCTCAGTCTGTCATGAAGACATTACTCTTGATATCGGCGACAATACTGCCCAACAAAACAGTGAGGAGACTGTGACCGTCGAAGCAGACGATGAGATTCTTGAAGTTGTTATTGCTGATGACATCGACAACGGAATGTATGGAATTCTTGGAGTGTACTGCAACAGGGTGAGTCTCCAGAATGATAAATATATTTCAAATTCAAGAATCTAGTATCTTACCGCTTGACAAATAATGTTTGTTTTTTTTTTGCAAGAAATTTGAATTATAGTACGCAAAATTTAACGAATTGTTCGATTGTTTAGTTTCCAAATTAAGAGGCTTTGGCTATCGCACATTTCGTCATATTGTTTAACAAGTTAGCTATGTAAATTTAAAGCAGTCGTGCGTGAAATTTCATGAAACTTGGGACTTTTCTCGCAAAATCTAAAACACAATTATAAATCCTCATTGCATATTCCACATTAGAAGTATAAGCATTCCACTAAACAGGTTCTGAGTCGTGTAAAATCTAGAAGGAAACGTCTTTTGTGTTAGATGGTTGATCATGGGAGCTGATTTTAGTAGCACAAATGAGATATAATATTCTTACTCTTAAAATAGTGACCAACAAGGTTTATGATTCGTACTTCTTTAAAAAAAATAAAATTAAATTCAAATAAACGCCATTCAACAGTTACTAATATTAATTTAACATTGTTCTTTTTCAGATATGAAGAGTCGACTGGCATTCAGAAAACAGCCATAGAAACAGAAAATATTAAATATTATTTTAGTTATATATTGTTATCTCTATAAATAAATTACTTAATGAAGAAACCGATTGTGTTAAAGTGTGTTTGTTTTTTCTAATTAAACTATCTTCAATAAACTTAAAAAGGTTATTAAATTTTCTGATTTGAAGTTATGATAGAAAATTTAGCAAACCAATTAACATTTAAATCATCTGAGATAGATTGAAAAAGAGAGAGCTTCAAGAAACCGACCAAAATCGTAGCAACAACTTTATAAGGAGCCAGGGGCGGATCCTAAGGTGGTTCTTTAAGGCTGCAAGAACCCCTCTCTGGGCAGCAATATTTAATTTTATGGGAATGTTGGCAAGATACCGTAAACTTCATTTTAAACGCCCCTGGGGCGTTACATTTTCTAAATATGGATCAACTGATTTTTGTGCCTAAAATAATATGGGGTCGTTTATAAGGGAGGGGCGTTTATAAGGAATTTTATGATAGTTGGAAATTGTTTACAATAATACTTCCCGAAACGTGATCGCTTTATGGAAATCTTGTATGTACGGGACACCCCGTCTCACCAACGTTACAATTATAATGCCTACTTCGAGAAAGAGAGAGAGAGAGAGAGAGAGAGAGAGAGAGAGAGAGAGAGAGAGAGAGAGAGAGAGAGAGAGAGAGAGTCTGGTGCTGGTAGTGTTGGGATATCGGTTGAAAATCTTAATCGATAATTGTTTGGTATGCCATTTCCGATGTGATTTCACCGATTATAATCCAATTCCTGTCTTGATCCACATTCTTGTTAGCATCTGGAGATTTAAGTGATTTCTTACTGGAAGTGTTACTTTACAATGTTTTATCTGTTTATATAGTAACTATGGAAGCATATTTGTGCCACAACTTAACCACATAAAATAACGTGAAAATAATGGAGGAATTCGCAAAAAAAGTGTTTTTTTTTCGCGAAAACATCCATATTTTCACGATTTAAAAAAAGTTATGTTAACACGAATTTATTTCTGTTAGTGCTCTAAACTGCCACAACATAAAGATAAAGTTTTCATGTAAATAATGGAGGATTTCACGAAAACTCATAACTTTTCATGAAACCTTAAAAATTTCACGAAAGATATTTTTGCATGAAAATAATGGAAGATTTCACGATCAGATTTCGTGAAACGAAAAACAGATAACTTTTCATGAAAGCGTAACAATTTCACGAAAGATGCCATTTATCTAAAAATTATGGAAGCACATTTGTGCCACAACTTAACCACATAAAATAACGTGAAAATTATGGATGTTTTCGCGAAAAAAAAGTTATCTGTTTTCGAGAAAAAAATCTGTTTTCGTGAAATCCTCCATTATTTTCATGGATACTTTATCTTTATGTTGAGGCAATTTAGAGCATTATCAGGAATAAATTCGTGTTAATTTCTTTCGTGTGTAATTTATCTGTTTTCGCGAAAAAAAACTTTTTTTGCGAAATCCTCCATTTTTTTCACGTTAATTTATATCGTTAAATTGTGGCGCAAATATGCTTCCATAAGTAACTTAAAGTTATAACATAAAACTTAATTTTGTTATTATGATAACTGCAGACTTACTAAACCTTAGTTTAAATTCAATTATGGGCCGTATTAATGATTAAACGATTGAGGTCATTGTCATCTTTTATGCACTAGTAATCCAAGTCAGTCTTAATTGTTCATACTTTGAACACGTCATGTACTTTCAGACGGTGGACGCCAATCCTTAAAATGACGTCATAAAGTTTAGCAGAAAACATTTTATTTATACGCATTTCGCGGTATAAAACTTTTATCAAGCTCACATTCTCTTTAGGAGAAAATAATAGATAATTGAAAATTCTTTCCAGGTATAGCAAAAACTTAAATGCCAAAAGTATGACAGAGGACATTTTCCCTTGGCGTGTCCTTTCGCAAACAAATTTCCTTTCCAGAAATCTTGCTTCTGACACAAGACAGTGGGAACAGGTGCCACATCTTAACAAACTTAATAGATGAAAACGTTTAAATCTGAAGAGCGACTACCGACCTTACCCTAATAAGTATGAGAAGTATGGAAAATAAGTTAAAATCGAAACACTCTAATGAACTTTAAGCCGAAAACAGGGAAAATGCATACATTCATACACATGTACAATATTAATGGTTTTTTGTTGCAGCCAGTCAATAAATAAATAAATTTTAAGTTAAGATCTTAAAATATGACGATAGCTAAATGAGTATGTAACTTAAATTAGTAACAAAGAATCTATACGCATCCTGCGCGCAACATGTAATATTTTGGAGCCCAAAACAGCTTGTCAATATTGTTGGTTTTGGTTCCGGGTCGTACCTTCCCTAAGGTGTTCTTTAAAATTGTGAACAGAACAATAAATGGCAATTACAGCTGAATCTGATAGTTTGAAACTGGTTGACACGAATCGAGAGTGTTTTTGTCGAAACAGAACTATTCTTGAATCCTGGGCTGCATGTCATGCTGCACTACTTTGTCGGTGGCGGAGGAAGAGACTCATGATTTACAACATATTAGTTGGACGCGGTGGCGGTGTTGGGATGACCAGATTTCACAGTTTTTAGGTGCATGAGGTTACTTTTGGGTGGTCAGAAGTGCATGTGCGGTGTTTTCATGCAATTCTGAGTGAGTTTGGACAGTTTTGAAAGTTCATGTGAGCTTGACTCTTGCTCAGTCGATATCAATATCTATCACAACTGCTGTAAACCAAACAAAAACGCCTTTGATTGGATATTGTATGAAGCCACACTTGCTGTCCTTATCTAATTAAAGGTAACTGTAATCTGCTAAGGGATCTCTCGAGGCTATAACCGCCAGAAAATATTCATGAAATTGGTTACTGCCGATTGCATACTGAAGACATGAGGGGAGGCATGATACTCGGTATCACGTTTCTCCTGCGAATGATTTTCCTGCAAAAGTGAACGTTGCATCTCGACAGTCATCTGTGCAGAAGGAGAATGCCATCATTCTACAGGATGACCTTGAAAAAACTGCAGACGTGTGAAAATGGTTGACAGATACCTCAACGTGTAAGGTTGTGAAGTTTTAGAGTTCCTAAATTCTTTGTAACCTTTATATGAGAAAGTTTAATTAGAAAAAAACACGCTTTAAGTTAATTAGACATGTTTTCCGATAAGCTAACATATATTACACTTTTAGTATTAACCTAACCCTACTATTTCTCTTTTTACATCTCTTACGCGCAAAATGTCTAGGCAGGCGCTATTTTTTGGATTTTTTGAATGTTAAAATTGATTTAGTTTATAAACTGAAAACACGAAATGTGTTAGCTTGGTGTGTATTCCATAAATTAAGATATTCACCAAATTTACACGATATTTTAGGCAAGTAAGAACAGATGCATGTCGAAAATAAAGTTTTCTAAACAACGTTAAAACTATTGGTGAATGACGCTATTGATAATGACGTCAATACGTCATCTCCATAGACGCAATATTTGCAATCAAGATCAGACGTATTTACTCACGCAAGACATTTTCTTCTGGTTATTATAATATAATGTATAATTACCGGAAATATACTCGAGGTAACTTTTTTTCTAAAACTGTTCTCTTTCCGACATCTCACAAGGTATTGTCATTACTCCAAATTCTTTCTTAAGTCAGATATCTTCGAAACGAAAGCCCAGATAAGACAGAATTTCAAAATTTTCTTAACGATGAATTCCTTGTACCGAATGAAAATCCAAAAAAGTGAAATATGCATATCAGGAATGGCCACGTAGAGAGGAAAAGAGAGCATGGTATTACAATAATCAGTTTCAAAATGGACGCCACAAACAATTAACGATGATGAGAACCCGATGGGTTACCGTCTTGGAACGGTCAGTGGCAAAACAAATTGCCTCTGGGGGTTTAAACCAGGTTCTAGGGTGCACCAACCTCACACTTGCCCCAACAGGTTCTCGTATCGCAAAACAAATACAAGTTGTCTTTGTGAAATAACTCCGACCCACCAATCGGCTCAACAATGTTGCATGCAAAAGCACACAAACATATAAAACATAAGAAGCTAATAGCATTGCAAAGCCAAAGGGCGGGTACGGAATGATCTTACCGAGACCAGAGCACCTGGAGTAAAATCAGCAAGAACACGATGACAGGGATAAAAGAAACAAATCGAGCTTCTATGTTCTTTAAAAAAAAGATTTCCCCATAAACCTTCATAAACTCTTAAACCCCTGCCACCGTCGTGCAACCAAAGAGGTAAGCATAATGATCAACTGCAGACGGGTTAATCACCTGGCCTGCAGAGCGCTGTAAAGTATCATGTTGGTATCCTTTCTTTTTAAATTTACAGATGGTTTTTACAAACAACCGGGAATTTTATTATTTGCATAACCTGACTTCGAGATTTTAAAAATACGACATGGAAGTGTTAACGTACAATCATTTTATTTCGCGAGGTTTTAATTTTTGTGTATTTCGTGCGGATGGAGAGGTGCAACTAAGTCCTCAGCAAAACTTAAAGCGTATCAATTTAATGAAATAGCGTTAGTTATATAGTTTTATTATATTCGCGAATAAACGGCGAAATTTTAAACTCGCGAAATCAAAATTATGAAACTTCCGCTTGTCACATTGATGTGGCCGATTATTTGACCTATGACTGTTCTAATTATATGATAGTTAGATTTATTTTGCGCCCCGTGTATTCGACTAGTACGAACGCCGAAGGTAAATAGTTTCGACCGAAGTAAATAGCTATCATCTAGAATGATCAGTCTGAATTTCCCCCAACAACTCTTATGCTCTAGAGTCTACTTTTCTCCCGCAGACTTCTTCTCGTTTGATACACTAAATTAATCTTTATACTTACCATGTACCTAGTGTTACAATATACATATAAGTTAAATTATAGCCCTAGAAATTGCTCATAGTAAGGTAGGTTGTCCCTGGTCGTCTGTACGAACAGAACACGTATAAAGCCTCAAATAGCTCCATAGGCGGGTCGAATATAATTGGATACGGAAGAACGCAGTTCAACATTGTCAATCAGTACTAAAGTTTATAAAACGTATTTTTAGTAACTGAGTTCCCAATAAGTTTCTAAGAATGAATATTACACTAGACAAAGGGAAATTTTCACAACAACGACACAATTAGAAGCGTAATGACGCCATTGATAGTGACGTCAAAACGTTGACTCCATGGAGACGAAATATTTGCTAACAAGAGAAGACGCATCTACATCCTGAGGGCATTTTTTTCTGGTTTATATAATAAAATCAATGTATAATTACCGGAAATACACCAGAGGTAACATTTTGAAATGTTTTCTTTGTGACTTGTCAAAATAAATCAATATACTAACGTTAATGTCCATACATGTGCAAGAACGCATCTGTAGTCAAATCGTCTCGGAACGGAAGCCTAGAAAATCTAGATACGTCATCTAATCAGTTTATGAAATTTTACTATTAACATGTCTTAGATGTAGAAAGAGAAAGTGATACTTATTACTATTAGTTTCGCGTATTTTTCGCCGGGAGAGGCGCGACTTCAAAAACTACTGAGAAAATTGAAACATCGCTTCTTTTATAAAATATATGGATGTTATGAAATAGCGCAAAATTTATCACTCGCGAATAAACGGCGAAAATTCGAACCCACAAAATCAAATTATAAAAGAATGATAAGGTCGATTATCTCACGTGTGCACGTTCTAAGTACATTTAGATTGTAACTGTTAGTTAGATTTATTTTCCACGCCGGGTACACGTTTCCCAAATAAGCATCTAAGAATGGATATAAGTTTTAAACAGATATTATACAATATCTATATCACACATTTTATTACTGTTAGTGTATCATCATGCATCTAAAATCTTATCAGGTTGGTAGCAATAAACGCAAGTGAATATCTATACTGGAAATAAGAAAATTCGAGAACCAGAGTCTGTAAAATGTTACCTGGCAACGGTTGTTTTAGTTACTGGGCAAAATCAAATGTACAAATAGTATTTAAGTACACTTGTTGATTTAAACGAGTAACCTCAGGGAATTGAAGACGAATGATTTCTAGATAATAGTGTAACAGCTGGTTGAACAGCAATATGTACTGATTTTTTTAAATATAAATATAAATTTTAATATAATGATGTTGCCACTTCCAGATGAGAGTCGCGACATCGCTGTCGTGTCGACAAAACATCCACAGTTCTGTAATTGCGGCATCTGTATTGCCGCACAGATCTATATGAAAAATCTAGTCAAAGACAAGCTAGAATTAACTGAGTTCGACAGCCATGGTAGGCCAATTAGATCACAAAGGAGGAAGAAGAGGAAATTCGTAGAAGACAAAAACTTCGACCCAAATGGGCCATTCTTTAAAATTCTAGACAGGAGGAGTCAAGAACTTGAGGAGGAAAGTATGTACATCACTGGATGTCGGTCGATTATCTATATGTTATCTATTTTTATAAAATGTTTTTCTATTTTTATATTAAATAAAAAATAAATTTACCGGTAATTAACTATGATATTTGTTTAGGCACGGATATGAACCACAGCGCATCAGGATAGAACAGCGTCATGCCACTTTTCACAGAAACATAGCCACTTCCTCGTATTCAATTAAATAATTAAAAAAAACACTGCTTCGAGTTGAAATGGAGCCTAGTGGTCATTTATAAGACCCGCATAGTAATATTATTTTGTATTACAAGACATCATGTATATGTGTTAATTTTGTATTACATGACAACTGTTGTCAGATCCTGTATATTTATTACCCCAGATAAACATTGTTCTTATTAACCCAGTTCGAAAATATGAATTAATTTCCTATGCCAGTTCTAAAACATAACATTTCATGCGCTGTTTGTCGTTATGTAAATTAAAAACATTGCGGAAAATGAATAAAAAAGTTGGAATCAAAGATTTATAACTTTTAGAAAAAAGAACTTATTACAAACAAAATTACATGTTTTGTTTTGTTTTTTAGGACGAGATAACGAGCAGCATAATTGTTTACAGAGATTTAAAGACGGTACGGATACACATCCCTCCGTCTTTCATGAAGACATCGTTCTTGCTATCGACGACAATAGTGCCCAGCCAAACGGCTGCAGTGAGGACACTGTGGCCGTCGATGAACCGATTGCTGATGACATCGACAGCGGAATGTACGGAATTCTGGGAGTTTATTCCAACAGGGTAAGTCTCCACAATTATATTTATAGTTTGATATACTAGTATACATTTCAAGTTCAAGAATCAAGTTTTTTTTTACCGCATCGTGACAAATAATGTTTTTTTCAAGCAATTTGAATAGTACGAAAATTTTAACGAACATTTCGTACATGTAGTGCATGATGACATGGGGCGCGTCGCGGGAAAAGGTACCTTCGGACAATTGACGTCAATCATTGAAATTATGTCATAAAGTCGACATTGATTATTATGCATTTAGCGTTAAAATGTCATTTTATTTTCAAAATGTGTAAGAAAAGCACTTGTTAGTTATGAGCAATTTATAAATAGTTGTAAGTTCTTTCTAAATATAGTAACAACTAAAATGTCACAAAATATGACCGAAGGTACCTTTTCCCGTGGCGCGCCCCAATTGTAAGACATATTGCTGGTCATTTGAAAATTGATTAGTTTCAAAATTAAGACGGTTTGGCTATCGTACCATTCGTCACATTGTACAACAAGTTAGCTCAGTACAAATTTAGAGCAGTCTTGCGTGAAATTTCATAAAACTTTTCTTATCAAGCATTTCTCGCAAAACCTACGTATTATACAATTACTAACCCTCATTGAACATATTCCTCATTAGAAGCTATACGCATCCAATAAACTGCAGGTTTGGAGTCTTGTAAAATCTAAAAAGAAACTTAGATTCTTTGTGGTTAGATGGTTGATCATTGGTGCTTACTTTAATAGCAAAATGATGAGATATATTCGAACTCTAAAAATAGTAACCAACAAGGTTTATGGTTCGTACGACTTTCAAAAATACAAGAAAAATACACGTAGACGCAATTTAACGGTTACTTATATTTACTTTTTCTTTTTCAGATATGAAGACTGGTATTTAAAAAACAGTCCAAGAAACAGAACATAATTATAATATTTATATATTTATAGTTATATTTTTATCTCTTTATAAATAAATTACTTATGAAGAAACCAATTATCTCTAAGATTTTTTTTCTAATCTCCTAAAAAGGTTACTAGGAATAAATAAACTGTCAAAATTTAAAGGGTTTTCAATTTTCTACGTTGAAGTAATGATGAGAAGTAGGGCAAGTCAATTAACATAGAACGTGTTAGAAAGAAAGAGATTCTTGCGTATTTTGACCAGAAAGTCGGAAATTATGTAACTACCCACTAGGCTGCCACAAACGAAACTTCTTTTTGAAAATCTTGCATCTGACCCTTATCGATATGTCTAATGTCTTATCGAATTGACCAGAAAGTCGGAAATTATGTAACTACCCACTAGGCTGCCACAAACGAAACTTCTTTTTGAAAATCTTGCATCTGACCCTTATCGATATGTCTAATGTCTTATCGAATTGACCAGAAAGTCGGAAATTATGTAACTACCCACTAGGCTGCCACAAACGAAACTTCTTTTTGAAATTCTTGCATCTGACCCTTATCGATATGTTAAACCAAGCCAGTGGGAACAGCTGCCGCCTCTTAACAAACTTAAACCAAACGTCCACTTTGTCAAATGGGGCACGTCACGGGAAAAGGTAACTTAGGTCAATTTTAGTGATATTTTAGTTTTTAATAAATTTAGAAAGAACTTAAAACTATAAATCAATTTCTTATAACTAAAATGTTATTTTGTTACACATTTTGAAAATAAAATGGTATTTTTACAGCGAAATGCTTAACAAATAATGTCGTCCGCTCAAATTTCTGACGTCATTTCAAAGATTGACGTCAACTGTCCGAAGGTACCTTTTCCCGTGACGCACCCCAAATGTGAAGAGCGACCAATGAGTATGAGAAATATGGCAAATCAGTTAAGTTCGAAACGGTCTATGGAACTTTAAGTATAAAACTGGGAAAATGTATATATGTTTACAATATTACTAGTTTTTACTTGCAGCCAGAGTCAACAAATTAATAATTAATAAATTTTATGTTATGATCTTTAAATATGATGGAAGCTAAATTAATATAATACTTAAATTAGTAACAAAGATTAGAGACGCAACTTCGCAACTAACAAAATATATTTCATTTTAAAGAAGTTGCGTTTCTAATTTCTTTAAGTAAATAGTACTTGTTATAATGGAACAACACTTTTTTTTATACTGGTTTTAGTTGAATACAATGACATTTTACACTATATGCAAATTATTTCATGGGTAGGTCTTGACAGCTGACGATGGTCTGTAAAATGCCGTCACTGGGTACATGGCATTAGAGCCACATTGTCTCCAGTAATATTCAGCTTGGTATAAACATGCTTCTTCCACGTCATCTAAAACAACATAAACATAATGTTAGAAATGATTCATATTGCGCGTTTTATTGAAATCTGCTGAAGTTAAATATGAATGTGTTTTCCTCGAAACGACAACAGTTAAAACACACGAACTTTCGGACTGTAAGAACAGTGTTAACGTTACTAGTTCCATCCAAATGATAACAATTAAACACACAATCCTGTCTTTTCGGATATTTGTGTTGATTTATGACATGACATCACGAGTCAAAACATAAGTGAACGTTTTTAAAACTTCTTTCCAGGACATTTGTGTTGTTTAATGTCACCATTAAACTAAACATATGTGAAAGTTAGTATACATTGTACTTTCTTTTCGGATATTTGTGTTTAGTTATTGCAGCACCATTCTTAACTTATGTGTTACTGACATATTTTATTTTCGGATATTTGTGTTGGTTTAGGAAAGCATGAATCTAATCATATGCAGTTTAAACTTTTGTGTGGATATATTACAGCACGAGTCGAATCATATGATTAAGGTAATTAAAAAGTGAAATATGCGTATCTGAGCTGTAGGTTATAAACCTGAGTTTGGAAACCAGTCTCAAATCTCAAGCATCTGATTGGCTGAAATGGCGACCAGTCGCCATTTCAGCCAATCAGATGCTTGAGATTTGAGACTAGTTTCCATGCTCAGCTTTATAACCTTGAGCACAGGAAATGCCACACTCACATAATACTGCCTCCCCAGAAGATAGCATGTTTTATAAGTATGACAAATTCAAAGTAGCAAAAAACAATTAACGAAATAAAGAACCTTTTGGACCGCCTTGGAACGGTCGGTGGCAAAGCAATTTGCCACTAGGGTTCACTAACCTCACACTTGCCCCAACAGGTTCTCTTGAGTTTGTTTTCCTGATATTTGTGCTGATTTATCAAAACACCAGTCACTACCTGTGTGAAAGTTAGTAGCTCCCCAAGCATCATAGAACATGGATCTTCTTTCCGGATGGGTGGGACAATGTTGAATTTGTATCCAACAGCCTGCACCCGCTGTTCGAATTGCACCTATTCGATATAAATTTAATGTATTGAAAACGTATTGAAACGAAAAAAGAAAAAAAAATTAAAAGTTCATGTTAACGTCGTCTAGAAATTGAAACTTCATTAGGACTATGGCATACATTGCTAGTTTACGTCACTTATAGGATAATTATATAACTTGTTTTTTTTAACCGTTATTGATCTTTATTGTAAAAACAGTTATAAGAAAAATGTTATATTCAGAAAAAAAGAACAAATGTATAGGTCCAGTTACAGTTTTATAAAGCTGTTAGTTTATTTCCTGATAAGAATGGAAAATGACATGAAGCGTTTCTGATATATTGAAATTTCTGCACACTAATTCAAAGTAACCATACTGTATCATTGTATCCTTTCGAATCAGACTAAATATGCAAAGATTTGAAATTGTTCCGTAACAAAATGTCGTTTAATAAATTACTGTTTAAATTTCCTAATATGTAATACCAAACATACCAGTCGGACGGTAAATGGATGTTATTGGATGATTTCTGTCAGAACCGCAGTACACCCATTGATTGTGAGCCCTTGTTAGACATGCCTCTTCATTATGTGCTGCTCCATCGTGCTGCTCAGCATAGGTATCTCTATATAGCTTTCCTTGCGTTAACACGTGACCATCAGCAGGACCGCCATGCATCGGACATCCCCAAAAAGCCATAAAACAACCATCTCCGACAACGGTCATGGCACCTTAAAGGAACAAGTATGTGTATTTTAGTCATGCAAAACAACTGATCTTATAGATAGTTGCTAATACGTTGAGTGTCAACATTTTACTTTTGTTTGTATTTTCTCGATAAAATGAATGCCAAGTTTGCTTTTGCAAGTTACTCTTACAGTACGAATAACACGTCGTTTCGCTGTTTATACAGTATATCTTTCCACCCTGTTAACGTGTATGCAGAGTTAACAGTATCACTATGAAAACCTTCTAATCCGTATGATTTAATGTTTCTGAATAATCGTCCTTTATTCAGCTTATTTCGTCACGTTTTATGTCTGAACCAGTTTTATGATGCTCTGTATCATTCTATTAAACTTGAAATACAAAATATGACCTTCCCAATACTGCAAAGGAATAGTATAAAGCTCAAGCAATATTTTATGATTATTGAATATTATAATTATTAAAAATACCGGAAGGACCATATATGGCAGCAACTTGTTCGTTGGTATGCGAGCCACAGTATTTCCACTGCGCCACAGCTCGACTGAAACACATTGTTTCGTTGTCAGCCGCATGACTATGCTGCTCTCCATACATATCCCTGTAAGTGCCGACCGCTCTTGGATCATTAGTACACCCTGATACACTGAACCAGCAACCTTGAGGTGTAAACGATTTGTAATAGTTGCGCAATGCAAATGAATTTGTTTCCATTCATCTAAACCACTTCTTAATGAAACAATTTTCAAAACGCCTTTTTAGTAATAATCTAATTTAACATTGTATAACAATACACAGTCTATTACAAGAGATAAAATGGCTACAAACAGACAAAATATTGCAGGCACGATATGATTTTGCCTGTTCATGGACATTAATGGAAATGATTTAAAACGGTCTCTAGCCCCGGGTTGAGCGCAATTCAATATTTGCACAGATATAATGCATCTTGCTCAAAGGCTTCAAAGGACCTAAGTGATACCAGCACTAAGCCACCGAACACGACAAATAGTCAACATATGGCAGGTTCTGTTTGATTGAGCCTGTTCATGGGCAGTAATTGAAATGCATTATTTCTGTTCACGCCACCAAGCCTGGGTTGAGCACAACTCGACATTTTCACAGATATATGCATTGTGCTTATCGGCTTAATTGAAAACAACATTGATTGACCGTACTGGGAGACTTTATAGCAACCACAGGGCACAACAACAACAAAACGCTAATGTGATATTTAAAGATGAAAAAGGAACCTGAAATTCTAGTGTTTAAACAAAAATTTATACTTTATTTTGTAACACGGTGGTAATTATAAATTGGATCATCTTTTAAGACTTTCGATTTATAGGTATACATATAAGGTCCCATGCTTCATAAATAAAATAAAAGTATTTATTTTTGAAAACTTCACTTAAAACTGTTAATATTACGGCAATACCCTGTTTAGTAACGTTATACATATCGTTATCACGTGACCCATCTGGCAGATAGGCTGGCACTGGCTGAGAGGAGGCTGGAGCGTTCGTGCTACAAATGCCGATGTTTGCTTGTGTAAGCGTCACCATTTGGGTTAAACCTAAATACGATTCGGTAAAAAATGTACTCATGGTTAAAACGAGATTAAAAGATTTTCCCAAAACTATATCAAAAATATTTTAAGTTACAAATGCATAAATTACGGAATTACGAAAACCATCTCTGTAAAACATAAAGGTAAATTGTTATTCCAATTTAATTAATAAAATTATAACGTTATTAATAAAATTATTTTCATATTGAGTTAAAAATATTAAAAGTATTTATATCAAAAATAATTTAATTCGAACATACTGTATTATTTTTAAGCTCTATTTCTCGATTATTTACATTACATTTCGAACACACATCTGGTCGAGGTAATAAATTTGTAAAACAGGCTGCAAAATGAATCACGTGGTCAAAAGTTTAATCCTAAAAAATGTTAAACTTTTTTATTTGGAATGTTGAAACATAATCTAACATTAAATTTTCAGTTACCCGACTTATTTCATGACACTTTGAAAACTTACAGTTATATTAGTTTTACCCCACTTCTAGTATTCATATATGTATAACTTCTACTTTAAAATTTTGAATTATAATCTGTGTTTTACATGAACGGCTTCGCTAAAGTTATTTAAACACCTAATTTAATTACCTCTGTGCACATACGTCGGACCTACAGGTGACTGAGGTCCTACATCATTTGGTGAAACTACCTGAGGAAATCCAACACTGTTTGCCCATTCATCAGCATGACACCTGATTCGGTAGTCCCCAATTCCTACGTTGTAATGGTCACTTTGCCCGACAGACTATTTAGAAAGCATAATTAAAAAGTAAAATTTACAAAAATTGTTTGACTTAAGGATTAAGTGCTAAAAACAATAGTTAGTTCCAATACGCATTCAGAGTTTAATAATCGTATTCCAAAATGCGCTTGGATCAACAAAGCTTCTGTAGCGTGATCGGAATTGCCTGGCTAGGCGCTGTTGCCGTACGGTACGCGTTCGAACCCCACTGGCGGCAATGTCATTATAAAAACGACAGATGCTGTGAAATCATTAATAGTCGCGGGGTACTTATTTTCGTTGATTATGTCGGGATATCTGTACATGAATTTAAAATCACTGCTTAATAGCGATTAAAACATAAACTTAAAATCGAAAATTGAAATCGACGAATTAAAGATCCCACAAAAACGGTGTCTTACAGAAAACAAACATTTTAAGCCCATAAATGCAATTGCAAGATATGGACACATTGAAAGCAAATATTTAAATATTAACACTTACAAAACCATTCAGTGTTATATTGAAGAGACTAGAGTCTTTAAGGTCCCCTCTTGCATATGTGTGGATGAACTCCTTGTGAGCTTGATTGAAAACTAGATTTCTGAAAATTTGGTTCCCTGCAAATTTAAAATATAGGTTTATATTGCAGATCAAAACTGTCGACAATATAGAAACATACTAAGACTGTAAAATTCCCGTCTTTGTCTCCGCTAATTAGTGATAATTGCGTTGAACACTATAAAAATTTATTAAACAGGTCAAGAGAAATCCGACGTGACTTTGACATCCGACACTATTGATGAATCGTTATGTTAACGAACATTCTAAACGTTTAGTTTTCTATTATTTAAAGCCAAAAATCAGGCAATTACATGTACCTAAAACGGATAAACATGGTAGAAAATAGTTTTTATTTTAATATTTTAATTCAAACTTAGAGCATTCCACTAACTTTACCAATTTAAATCATTCTTCTAGGAAAAAAGCCAAGCGCTGTAGTAACCTAAACTGTTACCGATGGAGAGGTCATTCTAAACATCTAAGGACCCGATCTTTTTTTCATCGGTGAATGTATCTCGAAAACGGTGTTTAGATATTGAAATTTTTCCTACACTGGACAACTATAAGAGTTTTTTTAATAAGATAAATATAAGGCAATATACAATTAACACAAACATAAATACATATCATTTTTAATGGGAAAAACACTTTCCCCGAATCTTCAGTCTCCATTTGAATTGAAATATATATATTTAAGAAATAAACTTAAAGAGAAAGCTTAAAACAAAAATGCAACACATTTACAAGTTAAATTTCTTTAAAACGACATTGATTACCGACTAAAATTAACATGACAATCAATATGTCTATAGACGCAAAAATAATATTGCTTTCAAGTTAACTAATCAAACAGACAATATTATATAAAACAAAATCTATAATGACATACTGGAAAAACTTTCAAATGTCAATAAATGTACATTGGCACTATTATTCAGACAAAGTCCTTCTTTATGGGAAAATTAAGTTTTTCCATCAGTATCGGCTTTACCTAGCGGTAGAGAAACTCAGAGCGAGACTCTTGGCAATCATTTGGAAGCAGATACGTGAAATAATTTTCTTTTTATTCCCTGCATTTAAACACAGAAAAGTCGATGACCCATTCTCGCTAATTGCCTCTACGGTTATTTATAAGTTTTATCACTAATAAATAGTGAGCAACATATATTTGTTAAAACAATCGTTTATACAGATCAGTCAGGAATTGTGAAGTTTACTTATTTCTTATCAAAATAACGCCTTCTTTGTTTTAAGATGAAACATATATTACACCAATGTCTTTGGGCATTTACTCTACCTTTTGGAAGTTCCGGATGATTGGATGTAAAATTCTGCAGTTGTGGGTAACGTAAAAGCCAGATAGAGCTGTTGTATGGTACACTCTAAAGTGAAAACACGCAACTGGTAAGGGTGTATTAATAACGTATTGCGCTTGTTGTGTAAAATTGGTATGTAAGCTAACTTATCTAATGCTAGCACTAGTCCACCAAGGATAAAAAGTGTGGCTTTATGATGTAAATATTGAGACATTATTAAATTTTCATAAAGATGAAACACGTTTATAAACATTGGTATATAACGTGGTGAGTATTTAAAGGGATTGAGATAATTATTTTGCCATTGTGTTAACATTTCTGAAAATTGATCCATTTGCATTTATTTTTGAGCCTTTTTCTCTTTTAAGTAACAAAATGAATAAATGTATGATATGAGTTTAGCTGTACAGTGTACTAATTTATTACATTGTTTTCTAGTAATTAAAAGATTTGGCTACTTACATGCAATCGATTATATAAGTCATTATTAAAATCACCTCCACGACCTCTACTGTCCACCTGTATGCTGTAACTTGCAGCATTGTACAGGACATTGTTTGATATGATGTTGTCACGGCCTCCTCCAATATTTACATGAACATCATTCTGAGGAAACAAACCAGCAAAATATGTTTCAATTTAAAATTTTTCAAACAATATTTCAACACCTGTTTCACAAAAAACAACGATGGTATTCAGCTCATATAAAATTCGACGATTTCTTTCTTCTATTTTATTTATCGCTGTATATTTGGCATTGTTCTCGAAAGGAATCCGTTATGCAATGCGACTATCCCAGGTTTTCTTAATAATTAAAAGTGAAAAGAGGGCATAAAATTGACAAATACAGTCAATTTTATTATACGTGTCCAGATAATTGCTATTGGGATGTCAAACAAATATGACAAGTTTCATAGCTCTACTGGTTACTGAGAAAAGGCGAACTTCAACAAACAACTTTAAAAATGTTGATGCCCACCAGTCGAACCATAATAACCATGGTTTTCTAAAGAAAAGCTGGTTAAAATATATATCGCTTGTTTGTATCAGAACAGATAAGGAAATTTTAATAACATATTATAACAGGTTGTATATTTAAGTCAAGAACTACCACAGTAAGTTACAATTACATTGCAGTTCAATAAATACAACAATTAAAACTCTAAGTTTGATCACGATCATCCAAAAAGGATATAAAGCTGAGAACTTGTACCTGTATTGGTGCAATGGTAAATCATAATGTAACTGAAAAACTCCATTTAACACGCTCTTCAATTTAATTTTCCTAATGGCTAGGCGCTGTCGCCATGACGGTTCGAGTTCGCTCCATGTTAGACGCAATATTTGAAATTCACAGTAGCGCTATTTGTGCAGTTCGGCGGGCGTCAAAAGTCTCCTCGTACATATAGTCAGAACTGTTATCAGTAAAATAATCCGTTGCCGATGTCATGCAGTGATAATAACGTATATCAGAGCTATCCGATCAACCTTTTTTTGGTTGTCCCGGCTAGCTAAATCGGTGGCGTTGTCGGAATTGAAAGGCTATGCGCTGACGCTGTGACGTTCGCTCCCAGGTAGAGGCAATATCATTTGTTTGCTAATTGCTGATCAAAATAACCTACGTCGTAAAATACGTTGTTTGTTATTTCCGTGCTGGAAGACTGATCATCCAGCATCACTCCACGGACGTCAGCCCCGGGAACGAGCCTAAGGATGTGGTGAACGATGTTGTTGCGTATTATATTCCCTCGCTAGAGTAGTAAGTGCAGTGTATACAGTAAACACAAACCTTACACAACAATTTAATTAACCGTTAAAAATAGGAACAAAGGCTGTGGCAGATTATTTTGTTATCGTATATGTATAATATTAACGACACTTTACAAAAAGTTAATCCTTTGGTTATATAATGCAGTGTTATAATTTTACAATATATCATTGTTTGATTAACCACATTGTATAAGGAATAAGCAGTACTATACAAAACAACAGTTTCATAATCTTCTAAGTCTGATTAGGACCTTCAGTATACGCTATCATTATTTTGTATTTACATGTCTGCATTATGAACTAAAACATTGGCAAAAAGGTGAAATATGCCTATCACGAATTGTCTCATCCAGCGGACACAGCCTCCCAACACAGCTAAGAAGTAGATAGGAGAAAAGAACATGGTTATACAACGCACAGTTTCAAAATAGACACCACAAACAATTAACGAAAGTAAAACCCGAGGGGTTACCACCTTGGACCAGTCATTAGCAAACAATTTGCCACTGGGGGTTTAATCCAGGTTTTAGGGTGCACCAACCTCACACTTGCCCCCAACCGGTTTCATATCAACAAACAAGTACAAGTGCAAGAGCAATTTTTACAGGTTTTTAAGTAATTAAATGAGAGTCACATATACTTACTGTTGTCCAGTCTCTTCCCGTATGGAAAGCACCGCAATCTGAGGCATTCACACATACATGATGCAGCAAGTTGTACTCCATTGTTATGTCATTTCCCTATGTAACGTCAATGTTAAACGTCCTTTTTTAACTCATCTTTTTTAAATTAAATATAATAGTATTCTGGTATTTTAAACAAGAGACATATGGTGATGATTGGTATTCTTGAAACAGGTTTTTGGACGATGCAAAAACAGGTTTCCTAAGAAAACCGTTAATGCCATATTGTGCAGCATTGTAAAACGTGTATTAGCAATAAAATAACAAATTTAGAATCTAGCAATCATTTTATTATTGACATATTAGCACATTTATGACCCAAGACTCCAAATATGCAGAAACTTACATTACGAATAACGAGAACACACGAACATGATACCAACCTGATACCAAACTGCCGTATACTGGCCCTCGTAAATATGATTAGCTCGAACCTGATGCCCAATACCGGTGGCGCTCACACCATGGTAACCAACAGCTCCCGTCCGAGAGAATCGAAATATTTCATTATTTGATACAGTGTTCCCAGATGACTCCAAAGTCTGACGATTGCCACCTTAAAGATAAAACATAATAAGTTGCCTAAAAGAATAAATTTAAAACAGGTCATCAATAATTTAGCGATTTATTTGAAACAATACATAAGGCAACATTCCGAAATATCGATCAAAGGCCTATCCTTAACACCCCAGCGTCTAAATGTGAAACATGTGCACGGCCATGCAATCACGAAAAATTTGCTGCTAAAATAACACTTAATAAGACTCAAAGTTCACGGTATCTTGTTTTTTGTAGTACAAATACAATATTAGGAAAACGTTTTAACATAAAACGTCAGTTTCTTAAAAAACGCTTTTTACTGCCGAGTGATGGTTAAAAAATCGTACAGAAAATTATTCTGATTATTGTATTAAACATTGAATATCGAGTTGCCATCACTTTTTATTCCTTTATTTATTCATCTATTTAGTTTAAAATATGTTAATTGTGTAAACCCTAATATGGGTATTATTAAGAGTCCATCAATATATTTGCATCTTTATGATTTTACAGACGTTGATTTGATGGCCTTTTCATATATTAATAATTTAGAGCGTAAACCGAAAAACAAGTTGCATGTTCTAATGATAGAATGTCATGTTCTAGTTTTTCTTGATGCATCACTTATAACAAACATAAACGAGGACAAAAAGTGTAAAAATCTGCGACTGTTACCACAATAATAAAACATCCGGATCTTGTTATCAGTAAAATTACCAGTTACCGATGTCATGCAGTAATGATAACGCATATCAGGGCTATCCGATAAACTTTTTTTTTTTTGGGGGGGGGGGGGGGGTTGTCCCAGTTAGCTCAATTGGTTGCGTTGACGGATCGCAGGGCTAGGCGCTATCGCCGTGACGTTGCGGGTTCGCTCCCAGGTAGAGGCAATATCATTTGAAATTCACAGTAGCGCTATTTGCGCATTGCGGCGGCCGTAAAAGGTCTCCCCGTACATATAGTCAGTACTGTTATCAGTAAAATAACCCGTTACCGATGTCATTCAGTAATGATTACGTATATCAGGTCTATCCCATCAACTTTTTGGGGGTTGTCCCGGTTAGCTCATTTGGTTTTGTCGTCGGAATTTCAGGGCTAGGCGCTATCCCCGTGACGGTGCGGGTTCACTCCTAGGTAGAGGCAATATCATTTATTATATATCCTCAAAGAAACTACAGACTTAGCGTAAAGTATGCGTACCACTGATAAAGATTCCACCATTTGTGTCGTGTATCAAACATTTATTTATCGTATTGTCTCTGGAGTCACCAACGAAATAGACCGCAATTGAACCTGAGGAGACAAATGATCATTATTAAGTATGTATAAAAAAGAGGTAGCTTACAGAAACATACAGGATAATCTTGTCTACAAGCTTCGATATAAATGTTTTGTTCGAGTTCAATCTAGCTTCTTTTCAGTTCAAACATTATTAAGCCAAAATACGGTACAACACTTAAAGACATTCCTAACAAAACCCTTTTCAAATTGATTGTCACAAATACAGTTCAATATCAGGCTTATTCAAAATTCACCAGAACTACTTTGACAACTCACTGTACATGATTTCAATTAAATCATTCATTAATAATGAATAATTTTTGTCGAGGCCTGTGCCCCAAAGAAAATCACCAATTTTGTGGGATTTGCCAAAAATGTATATTTTGCGACATGTTTAAATTGAAAAAGAACTTGGACATACATGTAATTAATTTTCTATTTTGGTTATTTTGTCTGTCTTCACTTATTATCTGACAAAGAAAACAACAATTTTATAGATTACAAATAACAAACTTTCTGTGAAGTAATTTCAATTAAAAATGACAATTTTATGCTCTGTTGATCCTTTGTGACTCTAACACTTTATCAAAATTGTTTGGTTTTAAGTGCTTGTATTTTCCACTTTACATCTTCCAACTTTCTTCCAAAAAACTTTGTTCGTCACAGTTGCAATAGTATCTGACTGAACAGTTTAACGCTTAAATTATTTTATTTAATATCTTAAAAATGTTGTACCTGTGTTTCTTATTTCCAGTTTTGTGAGCTGAACGTTGTGGACATTCGAGCCATACACTCCATTTCTTCTGCAGACTTCAATTGTTAAATCTTCTATCGTGACATCTCGCGCTCTGTCTTGAAGCCTAAACGTAAATTGTTTATTGTAGATGCATCTTATATTCACTTTAAGACCCAATTCTTCACAAGTGATTGACACAAGAGACACGCGTATTGCATTAAAGTCGCTCTAGATCTTCACACTGAATCTACCAGCAAGTTTCAGATCATTACTTTACATACTTTACAAACAGTAAATGGTCAATTAAAAAGTTTAAACATTTAAAACGATTTAAGAATCTTAATATTGGACATGAAGCTTAAAATAAAACATGATTTTGTGAGAGCGAATTATCTAATTGACTGATATATACATTCTTACTGTATGCATATTTCTATTTTGGACACATAGACTCTGTCACTCGGTGCAACGTTTCCATTCGTACTGGGCAACCATACATATAAATTTCCGTGCTGTCTGTCCATGTAATATTCACCCTTTGAAATAAAGTGTCACACAAACAATAACTTTCTATTATCGATGAATGAATAAGGTTGCAAACGATGCGCAAATAAGTCCGAGAAACAGCAATATCTATTTTTTTCCAAACCCAAATCTTAAAGAAAAAAAATCTGATATAAAAAACTGAAATATGGATATCAGGAATCGCCACACTCACAAAACACAGCCCCCACGCTGCGAAAAAGAAGAGAGGAAAAGAGAGCATTTTTGTTATACGTGTGTCGAATTCAAATAAGACGCCACAAACAATTAACGAAGAGGTTACCGCCTTTGAACTGTCAGTGGCAAAACAAATTGCCAATGGGTGTTGAAACCAACCTAACACTTGCCTCAAGGGGTTCTCATATCACAAAACAAGTACAAGTTGTCTTAGTGAAATAACTTCAACCAACCCATCAGCTGAACAATGTTGCATGCAAAAGCACACAAACATATAAAACATAAGAAGCTAATAGCATTGAAAAGCCAAAGAGGGGGGTTCTCAATGATCTTACCGAGTCCAGTGTACCTTGTGTCAAATTAGCAAGAAATGACAGGGATAAAAGAAACAAATCGAGCTTCTAGCTTCTTTCAAAAAGGTTTCCCTATAACCCTTTATAAACTCTTAAACCCCTGCCACTGTCGTGCAACCAAAGAGGTGAGCATAATTATCAACTGTAGATGGGTTAATCACCAGGCCTGCAGAGCGCTGTAGAATATAATGTTGGTAACCTTTCTTTTTGAATTTACAGATGGTTTTAACGAATAACCGGGGGAAATTAACATTGCCTTTTATTTTCTTAAGTTTATAAAATTAAATCTCCATAAAAAAACTGGCTTATAAGTACCTTGTTGCAATAGTGATTTTAAACTGTGCCTTACTTTTGAATTAAATCTGGGTATCGGCGATAAAACTTGCTAAAGGTTTTCCTTAATTTGTAATACCGATAACCTTGTTTTAAAAAATATTATTTCATGCCAAGATTACGTTCATTGAAATCATTAATATCATTGCAAGGTCTACAAAAGCTAACAAGCTGTGAGATATCAACCCCGTAAGATGTTGCACGAGGAACATCGCCGTCTAAAAACGGAAACTTTACTAAAGAAAGAAAGAAAAAGTGTCAAAGCAAAACTACCGACACAGTTGAAAAGTTAGAAAATGAAGGCATTATTTGATGTCAAGTAACAAATCATTATTTGTTGGTATGGTTATTTGCATTCGATCATTATTAATTTTACAATATTTTATTATTCTTTAATATTCTGCCAAATCTTTATTTCTATGGAATTTACAAATATTACAAACTATGTAATAGAAGGACTAGGAAATAAGAATAATATACTTTATAACTAGTAAAGCTAAATTATTTTAATTCAATGTATATCAAACTAACTAAAATACCAAAAGTGTTGGCAATTGCAATTCATCGGTGTACTAAACCACAAATGCCTTAAATTTACTTTGATCACTGAATACAAAATTCTGTATTATAAAGGGATACATATACGAACCTTTTCATTAAATCTATTTGAAATATACCCGAGCTTGTCTACATTTTAACAAACACGAAATAACAATGACACGTCTTGTTTGACATAAGTAGCAAAATCTACATATTTTCAACAAGTTTTTTTCTTAATGTCTCAGATCACATTTGCCAGAAAGAGTTGCATTTATGTTACTGTAAACGTAAATCTGAATGTCTTACAGGCTGGCACGAGTCTGATTAACCTTATATAAAATATATGCCCTGTTTGGGCTCCTTGGCTTGTTGCTTGTGGCTTGGACTTTTAAAACAGAAAAATTAGAATAATGAACAACAATTTTAGCAGAAAGAACTGTACAATACAATACCGTAGAACAATTTAAACATCTTACAGGCTGGTCCAACGCTGATAAAATGTTAAGGAATCTAAAGTAGCCGCCCTGTTTGGAAAAAGCAGCATCAGGCTCGTTCCAATGACCTTAAATACACAAACATAGCAAAATATTAAATCTTGCTTCATTAAACATAATGTAGAATGCGTATTGCAATCTAAACTGTTTTAGTTGATTGGCATCTTTAAAAATATCTAAACCAAAGTATTTGAAATTTCTATTATTAATGGCCGTCTACAGTAAACATTGCACGTTCATCGATAAAAAAGATTACCCAACTCTCTCTCACCGCAAAATGCAATTAAATAAAACTTTACACTAATATATGATATTGTTGTATCTTTATTTTGCATACGTTGAAAAAAGTTAGAACAGTAAAGAATATTAAGATAATAAAATTCCCTTAAATTCTATGTACACACATACACATAAACTAAACAACACAAATCATTTTAAATGCCCATATCAGTAACATGATACTGACGACAACATGTAGCAAATTTTTGCCACTCATCGTCCAAGCGCTACTCCTCCGGTTCTCTTTTTCGTTACGAATACCGCAAAGTGTTAAAGCTTTGTTGAATTCTTCAATGTCTTTTCCGAAATATACGTTCATACAAACATAAACAAACAAAGTAAAAGTGAAATATGCATATCAGGAATCGCCACACTCACAAAAAACAGCCTCCCCACGCAGCGAAAAAGAAGAGAGGAAACGAGAGCATGTTAGACATCACAAACAATTAACGAAAATGAGAACCCTTGGGGTTACCGGCTTGGCACGGTCAGTGGTAAAGTAATTTGCCAACGGGGTTTAAACCAGGTTCTAGGATGAAGACAAAAACAGAAAAAACACACACAGCAAAAACAAACAAACAACAGCAACAATGTAAATTTTTAAATTCTCTCAAAGCGACAGCATTATAATAAAATGGTTTCATTCATTTTTTGTTGTATTCACAAAATACCTTTCACCAAACCATACCTGTCCTCAAACCATAGAGTGCCGGTTCTGCTAATGTAACCATCATGTTTTCTGCGTCGATGGATTTCACCGGTACTGCACGATCCGCCCAACTCCAGTACCTGATAGGGAGCCAATAGCCACTAGTGATATTTTAAAATTTGAAACAATAGGAACGAGAACACAGTTTTTAGCCCTTTGGTTACCCAAATACAATAAGGAAGTACTTACACAGTAAAAGAGTCCTCTTTTTTGAGGATGAATACTGATTGAAAATTGAATGAAGAGTACTGATTAAATGGCATTTTTGTACTGAGTAGGTCTGAAGCAGGCAGTAAATGTCAATTTTTAGTGAAGTTTAATGATAGATTGTTGTAAATCAGCCTTTGAACAGGGGTTATTTTGGCCTGTTTACTGCCGAAATTGTTTACCTGTCAAACCAGCCGACACACTTTTGAAATTATTGCGCAAGGAAGCCGGTCAAGGTACCCTTTCTTGCGGCTAGAATATGTCGCATTGGATAGTATTACAAAGTTCAGGTGAGATTTTTCTATTCGGAACGTTTATAAAAATGTTCTGTTCACAAATGCTTATATGAAACATATAAGGAATAAAAATGTGTTCTTAGGCCAGAGCTAAGTATGCATATCGATTGAGTCCCTATGTCCGATACTCTTACTTATTTACTACAGTCTTAGACTATATATGTGCTCCATTAGGGATGCAGGTAGTGCAAGTTTATGAGAATCAATATTCGCTTTGAACAAAAGTGTTGTTTACAAATAGAAAACCTTCAGAATTGCAGGTAACGGATTAAACATGGCATATGATTGATTTATATTCCAAGTTATTGTCCCCATCATACATTTTACGAAGAAAATATATATCTCCAATTTAGTTGCCTATCATAAAAATATCTCAAAGATTTTCATACAAATTTATGTTAGGTCGCAGATTCTACCTAACACAAATCAACTCATGTAAACAATATTGACCGCGGTACCGGAAAGCATCTTTCCTCACATTTTCAAAAATACAATAATTCAGTCAACAATAGTTTTAAGCTGTTGTAATTTCGTTGATGAAATTATACAAAGCTTAAAAGCTATTCATGAAAAAGTGAAATGTACATTACAGGAGTGGCCATATCCGGTAGACACAGCCTCTCCGTACAGCCAAACAGAAGAGAGGAAAGGAGAGCATGGTTATAAATCGATCAATTTAAAAAAAGATGCCATAAACAATTAACGAAAATGAGAACTTGAGGGGTTACAGGCTTAATGTGTTCCTGGGTGGCTCGTAGTACTATGCGAACATACTAAAAAGGTGCAATATGCATATCAGGAATCGCCACACTCACAAAACACAGCCTCCCCACGCAGCAAAAAAGAAGAAGAGGAAATGAGAGCATGGTGTTATACGTATGTCAATTCTAGGTTCTAGGGTGCACCAACCTCACACTAATCGACAGTAAATAATAATTAATATTTACTAAATATATAGAGCTAATACCAATATCCATACACCCAGGGCTCAGACTCATTGTGCCAAGATTTTGGTACAGACGAGTTGTATTGGAATCGAGTGCCGTTTTGGCCATCTGGTACTCCAACAATATTTACAAACCCCTGAAATTTACCATTTACATTCAAATTAATAAAGCTCTGCCATGTTTTGTAGAAGTACTTCTTCCTTTCAATATTACATGATTTGTCCAATAAATAGACATACGAGTTAACTGCTTGCATTATGTCAGTATGAGAAGTATTGTTCGTCTTGAGTATTCGCTATCGGTTATAAGCTTATCTATATAATCTAAAACGCATCTTTGCTTAGTCAAAACCGTATTAAATTAATTGTGTGATTGTTTTAAATAACGTGACACTGTTCTACGAGGCGTCGATTACCTTGACCCAGAATTATGAGCATATTTGTTTCAACGGAAAATAAAACTGTAATTATTTTTGCATTTATAATTAAGATAATTATAATAGTGTTTTAGTTTAAAGTATTTACCTCGTTTGGCCATCTTGCAATATGAAGTGGCTGAGCATTAAAGAACACTTCAAGCGGCATAACTCTGTAACTCCAAAAGCCATATTTTGCATTTACACCAAAATCTGTGATTCCATAATCTGGAAGGTGCACTACACGAACCTGCGATGTATTTCGACATTAAAATAATATGTTATAACAGAGTATAATCATTACTAATTCAATCTAATAAATTGTTAAATTATAAATATGAAAGAATGTATTGGTTTGTGTTCAATGTTTAAGTTTATATTTAATCGAGAAGAACATATTACGTGGCTTCTAGAATCAGCAGGAAGACTTGACACTATTGCTGGATCCGTTACCGGCTTGAAAGCTGTGCTGGGTATGGTTTTCCCCCCGGTCTGCAAAACAACAACATAATAAACCAAAAAGTGACCTAACCTACACAGTCAACGAGTGAACCAAAGAAACATGAACCTGTGGGGAGAGAGCCATATGGCAGGTAGCAATGTAGTGCCATTGTTATAACAATATTGTTGACTGTCCAATATAACTTCCTACATAAATACAGGTATGGAACACATATCGTTAACTGCACACTTAAATTTATTATTAATACGAATTTAAATAGATTGAGAAATCAATATTTAATATTTATATATAAAAGCTGCATGATTGAAATATAGATAAGGGGAGATACCCAATAGAAAATGGCTGTTCATAAAAAACAATAGTTCATGTTTATATGCCACTTGATATGGCTGAATTTTGCAATCGACATCCAATAAACCTTTAAGTTGTCTCAAAATGATTCATCAGTTCTGTGAAAAATAATATGGATTTCAACTGGAACAACTATCTCCAAATATAATCTTTTAATGGAGATGCTCCACTTAAAGAAATTAAAATCATTTAAATATTAATTATTAGTAAGCCCTTACCACGTGCACTTCTTGTTTGTTGTAAGAACGTATATGTAGGTTATCTCTTGGGATCAGCAGTGTTTTATCGAGGTCGTAATACCCCGCCATTAGCTCAATATACACCTCTGAAGCAAATGATTTCAGAAATACGCAAAACAATATCAGATATTAAATTGTAATAACCACTATATCAACTAAACAGGTAATGTTTTTAATAAATCCAAGGTTGTTATCAAAGTCGTGATGTCAAAACACACGTTTGAATCGTTTTTTCTTAAATATTAATCTGGTTTAAGGTTATATCAAAGAGCTGAATTGAAATGGATGTGTGAAATCATGATTTCATAAATGTTCATTTGTTTTCTGAATTGTAAAGTTCTTGTGGTATCGCATATCATTTACTGAGCATATGAATGTCTAAAGTCATGAAAAAAACTAAATAAAAGTGTAATTGGTAGTAATTTCTTACCTTGAAAACAGACTTTCTGTGGGAGTCCGAACTTCCTATACTTCCACTTTTGTCAACAATTACTGGTACACAAAGACAGTCCATATAAGGACAACAATGTCTCAGAAACTTATTCACTAAGCAACAGCTGAAATGCACAAAATCAACATTCTCAAAGTGACTTCACACTAAAATTTGGCATCCATGTTTGTTTACTAATTTCTCAAAATGCAAGGTATGGTGTACAATATAGGACATGTTATTATTGAATTATCTGCCTTTTGAAGTGAAGGTTAAATAGTACTTATCTTTTAACAGATGAAATATTTATGACTAAATGAAATGTTTTTAATAATAACGAATGTTTTTGAAATATGTAAAAAGACAAATAATAACATAGTTAGTATAAATAAACATGTATAATGTATTTAAATTCACAAGGTATAGCGGAGAATTATTGTCTCAACGTATCGCTATACAAAACAGGTTGGTTCGGTTTTTTGGGTAATACATGTATCAATACTCGTGCAGGTAGTTTTAATTCAATTCTACGGAGACTTTTCACGGGTAACCTTCAACTTTGCGTTCAAATTCAAGAAACGTTGTTTTATTGCATTATTGTTATTGCTGCTTGTGCTGTGTTATGTTTATATATTTTATTAGTATAATAAAAGACGCAATGTAATCAATCATCAAACAACGCAATGGCGCATCATTTTCCATACGAAATTGCACTATAATTCTTTACAAATTGGTCCCATTTACGTTGAGCGATGTTGCCATAGAGACTGCCATTTTCTTATGAAAATATGAATAGCAAAAATACTTGTAAAATAATTTAGTATTATGCAATATTGCCAAATCTGCAAAATAAGAAAGCTTCTTTGCTTTTTGTACAATTTAAAAACAAATTGTAGCGCTTTTTGCAAACTTTTTTGAACGCCCTCTTATACCTTATTTCTATCCAACTAAATCTATAGTAAAATCGATTAGGTTTATTTAGACTAAAACATACTAACATGTATTATAATTTTTAAAATTTCAAAACCAATACTATGTAGAAAACTGTGTCCTGTAATAAATACGGTAAATGTTCAATATGTGGTCACGAGTAAAACAGGTACCTAGAAGGTGGGTTTAAAACATTGGTGAGAAGTATTTTTTGCAATACATAATTTACCTAATAATATGTAATAATTAGCCTTCCAACATTTCACAAACACATCTAAAACTAGTAGAAAATACGTTTTATTTAGTAATTATTATTTGGAATGTTAACAGAAACCTCGAAAGTGATGTCCTATATTGTACACCATACCTTCAATTACCAAGTGCATTTTGGGAAGTCCTACTTTATAAACTTGTAAACAAATATGGATGTAAGATGTTTTAACAGTCACTTGGAAAATGCTTTTTTTTGTACATTTCTACTGTTCTTTAATGAATTATCTTCTCACACATTGTTGACCTTGTGATGGACTGTCTTCCTGTGTCATCAATTGTTTACAACAGTGGAAGTATTGAAAGTTTGGACTCCAGTATAAAGTCTTTTATCAAGGTAAGAAATTGCTATATAATTCTCTTATATTTTGACTTTTGCATGAAATTTTACATTCATGTATGGCTGTTTTGATGTTTTAAAATTTGCACGCCGAGTTTTACGAATGTATGTACTGTCAAGCACACACAATAATCCTTACATACGTTTGTAAACAATATTCTATAATAGCTTGCGCCAATTTGTTAAAATAATGTCATGTTTGTAAGAATTGCGAGAAAGTCATTTTTTCATTTTTTTCTGCTGGTTTCCTGCTAAAACAAAACGAGATTTCGTGTGTGTTCGTTTGTCTTTTTTGTCTTTGGCTGAGCATTCAAACGTAAATAAGGCCATACTCGAATGAATAAATCTCTACAATTAATTGTTGCAGACAATCAGAATATTTTCTGAATTTATTTCATTTTGTCATTTTCAAAATTTGAAGGCCCTATATTTTCATACTTGAACTGGTGCTATATTGCTTGGAGATGTCTACGGCTTTCTGTGGTGTCTTCAAAGGTTGGCTTGTAGAGTTCCTGGAAACATAACATTTTCTACAAATAAGCTTACTGCTATTTTTAATAGTTATGTTCGTTTATTGCCTATTACATTTCTTCATTGTAATTTAAAGCGTCTTTATCTTGTCTGCTTGTCGTTTGAACACTTTAAGCGTAATATGTCTAGTTTCTAGTTCTTTAGTCATACATGTATATCATTGCACTTTTGTTCTGAAAACAGGGCAAAACATTCACTGGTAACCGTTATCTCACTTTAACGAGCTTCTAGAGAATTACATATGAACCATTACATTTTCTGCTGAACACTTGAGGAATATAGGGTAATATGACAACGAGGCCGGCAATATTTCGTGAAATACCCTTTTAAGAAACCAAAGAACTATTTCTCAAAATACGTTACCGCTATTTTAACATGTTCTTTGTTAATGTGCTTACTTCCTTTTTTTTATAACGTGTTAGTAATTGTAAATCCGATAAACAATGTATCACGCTAAATATTTTTATCACAGAACTATGAATCATTCTATAATTACTAACAATAACTGTTAAAATCAGTGTCAGCATTATCTTGTAATTATATTACCCATTATTAAGATCCGATCCTGTTGGGCTGACGTAAATGTGAACATCGGCTCCTAAAACTATTTTTATAAAGCAAATGAACACACAAACAGGCAAACTGTAAGTCCACATCCGTTGTTCCATTGCTTCTGAACAACAATAGTTAACATTCGTTGTTATAGAACATCGCTTCTATCTGCAAAGATAAGAGACACTAATTTATCTGCAATGTCTTAAATGTGGTCAACACGCACAATCGTACAATATGGCTAAAAATAGAGACATCGGTGGACATTGTCGATAATGTCGGGATGGAATGTCACCGAAATTTCTCAGGACAATAATGCCCAAGTTTTGTAAACAATACGCCTTTTAAATGATTATGTTCCCAGTCGGGTTAAATCGTGTACGTCTTCTAGTTTAACTTAACTTACTTGTTAGGCGTACACGATTTAATCTAACCAGGGAGCGAATGATAGTAATAGATATAGCCTGTTAGACCGTATATGTCACAAAACGTATATGTCACACGTGTGATATATGCGGTCGAATACGTCACACGTTGTGATATATTCGGTCGAATACGTCACACCTTCCAGCAGAATATGGTACATGTGACATATTCGGTCGAATTAGTTTTTCTACGCTCATCAAAACGTATTTGCCACTTACCAAAAAATGTGTCAAAAAATGAAAACGATGTATATAAATAGAAATCCCATTATTTAAAATATTAAAGAACATTAACCTAGTGCTGGAATTTGTTAATATCATCATCATCATCATCACCATCATCATCATCATCATCATAATGCAACATCGCGAAAACACGATGCGACAACTATTTTCTTGTAAACTGTTATATGATTTCTAATGTGTGTTGCTAGATTTTACGTTTAATGGTGTGGTGTTTTTTTAAATCACTGTAGATAGCGAAATTGTGACGGCGACAGCATATTGATAGATTTTTTTATGTAAACGGTTATATGATTTCAAAAGTACGAGTATGTAGTTAGAATATACGTCTAATTGTGTGATGTGATAAATAACTTTTAAAGTTATGTTAGTTATGTAAGTTATTTGTTTATTAAAGTTATAAAAAGATCCTAATGTTAATTTGACTTAAAAAACTTGATTTCAGTTTCTCGTCTATTTAAACTATTTGTGTTAAAGTTCTTGTGGCCACTTACTGTACATTGCATATATGCAAGTCGAAAACGTTACAATAAAAAATCACTCGTGATGATGATGTTGATGGTGATGTTTCGTTGAAGTTAATGAGGGCAAGCTGCTGCTGCGGCGGACAAAGATTTTTAGACTTGGTTCATTGTATGAAATGTGTGATATATACGTTAAGAAGTTTTATCGCTAATTTGCACAAACGTATATGTCACATGAAGACAGGTGTGATTAATTCGGCCGAATATGTCACACACGTGTGACATATACATTTTGTGACATATACGGTCTAACATAGCCTGCTGAGTATTCCGAGATGACGGAATGGTATTTGAAGAAAAAAACGACCAAAAAAGGCGGGTGTGCGAACGTGATTAAATTATTTTGTCATAAATTCGTTTTCTTACGATTGAGTTTAACATTTAAAAGTATTTAATATTGCGTATTTTTAGTATTATTTTCGCTTATATTTTAATGTTGTAATCATCTTCATCGAGAAATATCACAAATGGTTTATGTGCAGCCGTGTAAGTAAGAGATGATAATTAACCATTACAAATGGGAAACGTGGTGAATTGGTTAATAACTCATTAAACTTATAAATATCACATACGTCTCCAGCTTTAAAGACTGCATCAATACGCAAGAGCCTCCGTGGCCTAATGGATAAGGCATCGGCCTCCTAAGCCGGGGATTGCGGGTTCGAGTCCCGCCGGAGGTTCGAAAATTGCTTGAATTTTTATGTTCATATACACAAGTACTCGTAAATGTCCTTTTTTTGCCGCAACCTTTAAAACCGTTTATAACCTTTGATAACCTAAACATTAGCTACTTCCATTATAGGCATGGCCAATGGCTGTGTAATATTTAGTTCAGAAACAGTTTTGTGATAATAGTTATATTTTACTTGTTGCGTGGTGTAGTTCCATTCTTAGTCAGAGGACTGTTTCTAGCGGGTAGGGTAGGGATTGAGGGACGCTGAAATAACTTTGAATACAGCAGGTAGATTAAGGACCGCCTTCAGTCGTCAATGCACTGTCATCGGTAAAATGTAACAAAAATCTCTCTTACGGCAAAATCAGTTTAATTATCATGATAAAACTTTGTACTAAGAATCGTTATTAATGTGTCTTCATTTTACACACGTTAAGAAAAGTAAGAACAGTAAAGAAAAAAAGCTAGACTTTAAAATTCCCTAAAATTCTACATGTATATACATAAATTCACAAAAACTAAACAACACAAAACTTTATTTTAAATGTCCACATGAGAATAATAATTCTGACAACAAAATGTTTTGTCATTTTTAAGGAACTTTCAATGGTAAAGAGAGAAATCAACGTTTGTCACGCATTCAAATCAAGGTCAAACTACTTTTAAAAATATCTCATATTGTTTACATATGTAAGTCAAAAGAACACAACATATTGTTGTCAGTATCATATTACTCATTTGGGCATTTAAAGTGATGTTTTGTTATGTTTAGTTTTTGTGAATTTATATATACAGAATTTTCAACGTGCACTGATTACTGTAGACGGCCCTTAATGCCATTTTATTACGTATATGTATTTTAATCTCACGAAGTAGAACGATTTGCGGGCTTTTAAACTGGGCATTATGCTTGATCTTTCTCAGTAAGGCATTTTACAATGATCAACACATTAGTGAATCATTTCAAATTCAAAACGTTTCGTATTTAAACATATATTTTTATAAAGGTTTAATATGAATAAGACATTTACCTAAACACTATTCGTTCTTGAATGTTATTTTTATATCGGCACATTAATAACCAAAATAAGGTTTAATATTTTATTTTGTATTTTGTGTATGTTAAGTAACCAGATGTTTATTTTGCTTATATTGATTAAGAGATCTAGTTTGTAATACAACGTTTATTCATCACTGTCAATAACCTACAGGTCTTTTGTGTAAAGGTATTTAACTTTAACACCTGAAACGAAAACGAAATATATTTATCGATGTCAAAAGGAGGTTGAACAGAAAGTGTTTCGATTAATTAAAAAAGCAAACATCAAAAAGCACAAAGTGTTTCTAAATGGAAAAACGACATAAACAAAATCAACCGAAGGAAAAATTGTTATAAGGAAGTGCATTGAAAGATAAAATATTTCGAATAAGATATTTCGGATGTTTACAAGACTTAAGGCGAAGCGTTGGATCTATCTTTACATGTACAACGTATCAAATACCTAATGACAAACTGAATGAAATTTGTTTAACATATACGGATGATCAGAACAAATAAACATCTAGTTTGCAAAATCGAAAACTAGACCAAGTTTAAAAATTAGGTTTCATGATGGAAGATGAAGATGATTTAATTCAACCAGGTGAAGTGATATATTTACCAAGGCGGAAGTTATCCGCTCAGCTTGCAGAACTTGGAGATGCGATAAATGCCTTATATCATAATGGCACACTACAAGATAGAATGAATCATTCTGATGGGGAAGCAGATACTGAGAAAAAACTATGTTCTAAAGGTGATATCTGCAAGGAGGACACAGAACAACCAGTAACTGAAGACACTGATGATTCTAAATGTAAAAGAGCTGACAGTGTTGTTCAAGAAAACAGACTGTTAGAGTTGATGAAAAGTGCTTTACTGTATTGTTTAGATGTATATGAGTTAATTGAATGATAGCTCAGTCTTTGGAGTGTGATTGCTAGTCTTACATGGCGGAAATAAAATTGCTTTATTTACAATATAAGGTGTTTGAATTAATCACTGAAATATAAAATAAACAACGACAAAAATTGAAATAATATTCTTTTATTTAGGAAAAAAAAACCCCTGACATTTATACATTCTTAACAAGAAGCGACATCAAACAAACCTCATCCGATTGACGTAAGTATTCCGATTCGTACTATAAGACAATAACATGCAGGCTACATCAAAACGGAAACATCAATTAGATCATACCGAACATGTACGTTAAAATTACGTAATAAACTTATTGTACAAATAAGATCAGGTTAATTTTATCGCCAATGGAGGAAAAACCCGTATTGACGATTTTGTTAATTTTTGTTTTACTTTATATCTTGATAAGAAATAATTATTTTTGTAAGGCACAAGGCTCGTGAGAATTTTGTGGCAATTTATAAAATTAAGTGAAAATTGTGTTTCAAGTTAGAAAAGAACAGTCCGATTCCAAGCTTGTGAGACCGGTGTAGTTAAAACATTGGCTAAGTGCGAGTCCGATTTCTACATCTAGTTATTTAAACGCAAAAAAACAACGCTAAATAGAATTTTCGGGGCTTTGAAGAAAAACATTTAGACACCACAACAATGATCTAAACTTATTACTTGATTTAAACCAAAAGTTCCACGACTTACTCATCCTTGGTATACCTTAAACATAAACGAGTTTTTATGTGTGTCTGATATCAGAAAGATGATAAATCATACGATATCATATGCAAAACCAATTCAGTTTTAGAATTTAAACTTAATCATATTTTAAATACCGTTGCACGATGACAAATAAAGCGATGATTAACTTTATGATACGAGTCATCTGTATAGTCATACTGCTGCTATTGCCGCTTTTTTCCACTTGTGATGTTTAAGTCTTAATAAACTTATCATATACAATGCAATCTGACATGGATATTCATTATATAATGTCGGAAGTAAATAGACTCTTTCTCTGTCGTTATCAGAAAATAAACTGTCTGATGAAGTACTGACATGCGCAGTGAAACCGTCAAGGCAGTAAATAGACTTAAGAGGGGCTGATTTTAAGTTCTGTCATCGATAAAAAGTCAAAATTATCAAAATCTCTCTACTTATGTACTATGTTTATAGTACTGCTAAAATTCCTTTTGTTTTAATATTTCGGCCAGTTTATAGATAGGTGGTTTCAATATCCCAGCCAATGTCGATTTGGATATTGTCCAATCACCCCCAAGGATATACTTCTTGCTTTTTAAATTTTGCCTTGGGCGTAGTCTGTGATATGCAGGATTTATATTCTAAGATCCCCTGTCAAAATTGTATTCTGTTTAGTTCCGCCCATTGTTTTCTCGTTTAGGGCAAACCCATTCTTTTATCTGGGGACCATACGCCGCTGAACATGGAATGGTATTTATCTGAAAATACCTCATTGAAGGTTCCATGTTCACCGCCATATGCATACCATCGTTTGGGATGGATCAAAATTGTACTATTTAATGGTGTAATTACTGAGTTGCGCTCAACCCGGGGCTAGGCGGCGTGGGCAGAAATAAGCATTCCCATTACTGCCCATGAACAGGCTCAATCAAACCGAGCCTGCAGTATTTTCATATTTGTCGTGTTCGGTGGCTTTCAAAGTTTCCTTTTCATCTATTTCTAAAGGCAAAGTACAGTAAAGTTAAACAACTTTGCACAAATAAATAAGAATAATTAGCGCAAAGTTTATTAAACTGAAGTTTACCGTGAGCTAGATTTTGATATTTTTATCCGACGTATTTCAAATATACAGACTGCCAACGGAAACGCAACATTTAAAAAAATATTTTTGAATTGTGTAAAAGTTTAATAAATTGCCAAATGTGTTTAAAAAGTAAATAGGAACTAATTGATACATTAATGATCCACTGATATTTGAAACTTTCTCTCCTACAGTAATACAGGTAAAATCGCACAAAATTTTCGTTTTGGCATGTAGACATGTATGAATAATCTTAAAACAAATCCATTTGTTAACCTTTACTTACGGCTACACAAATCCCACCTTCAGTTTTCAAGTTTTACTCTATACAAATCTGATAATGCCAAAGCTTTTAGACAAGAGGTTTAGGACATGATCCATGGAGTGGTGTGGCGACGTGAAATCGCTCGTCGGATGCATTGTTCATCGCCGACAAATACTCGCTTGGCCCACGGCATCATTGGTTGAAAACACATCATCCTTTGCCAATTTATTAAACTTTTACACCCATCAATAATATTCCAAAAAATAAAGTGTTGCAATTTTATTAGGAGTCAGTATATATGATGTAGCAGTCAAAACTTTCATTAACAATCTAACAGAAAAGAACAAAACATGAACAAAATATCGTATTTGTTTGTTACGACCACTTGCCAAGAAATTAGTTTTACAGACAAAACGGTTATTTAAGATGAAAGACATGTACTCGTAATGATAGGTGCGGCGAAAACAGACTAGTGCTACCATATCCAGCAATGTGTTCCTTAAATTCAGAACTCCGTCTTTATGCGGCTTGTTGAAAGGTCTTCCACAGTCGTCATTGGACTTTTACCGATAAAAAAGAAAAGAGTGTTTCTCGGTCGCGTTAATAGGTGACAAAAATAAAAACGTTGATATCTCTCTTCAAAATTAAAAGTTCTTTAAAAGGGAGACAACATATTGTTGATGGTATCATTATACTCATGCGGGCATTTCAAATTCGTAAAAAATGTCTCAGCAATCTTTAGGGAGCACGTCTGCATTTAAGCTTTTTGAAATATAACGGCTTATCTGTGAAGAATGTGTGGACTGACGCTGAACTTTTTTTTATATTTTAATATATTTGAATCAATTGTTCGCTATTTACCTAAGCTTCTTCATTTATATTTTCCCAAACTGGCCGAAAGGCCCATTTTAAACATACATCTATAATCATTTTCCAAATGTAGATAGTCTTCACAATTTACAATAAATCTGGAGAGGAATAAACAAACGGAAACGACTATATTATTTAAATGTTTCTAAATAAATGTGACAATATGTTTTGATTGTTGTAAATTTACATTCACCTTTTAACTGATAATATATTACACTTACAAATTTAGCAGTCGGGCCTAATTTGCAACACTTCAGTGAATACAGTAACACATGTTTTACAGTTATTCTTCTTTCTTTCCTTATATCTAATCCCCCACATTCCATTGACCGTCAAATCTTTAATTTTAAGTAGTATAATACTTTTTCAAGTGACACTCAAGATAATCTGACTTTGGAAATTACAAGTACAGATAGAGGCAGTTACAAATGTAGTTACCTTCTCAAAACAGTGTCGTGTACGTGAAGCTGAAGCTTACACGTACAAGTAAGCTTAAATCTCAATCTCTCTATTACGTATTTTTAAGTCAGTGTTGTCACATTTTAAATGAGTTGATGTTGTTATTTATGAGGTTTGCCACGGTGGGTGCTCAAAAGGGTGAAGTTCAATCAACGTGGTTTTTTATTCCCGCACTCACCATGCACCATATTGAATTGGTCGAATGGCTTTTTGCGAGAAACATCATTTCCTAATTAAACTTAAAAAAATCCATAAACAATGACAATTAGTAGTAGGTCAGTTTTTCTTATGTTTTGAGGGCTTGGGGTTTGTCATCAATATCTTTTAATTAAATTTTACAGTTTTTCCGCAATGACAAATTTAAAGAGAACTGCTTTACAACGTTTCCTTTAACACTAATATTTGTTTCAGTTAAACTGAAGCAAGAGAATACTTACAGCTTCATCTTTTGCCACCAAGTCATCGTTTTTTTTTCTTTAATAAAACATAATGCTATTTCAAAAAAATGCCCAAGTTCTTCAAAGGTAATCCCTTATTTGAACTTCAGTTATTGCAATTATGACATAATTGGTATATTGTGTCAAGATCTATGCACGAACAGTCGTGATTTCAAAAAACGGGAGACCATCTGAAAAATAATTTAAAAAAAAGCTTCTAAAATTATATTTATAGTGCACGTTTTTCTTAAATATGTGATTTATTGTAATGACTGAGTAAAAAGGAAGAGAAAAATATAGAAAGACATGAATATCATGATTTCATAGCACTAGCCAAATTGTTTTCTGTAAAGAAAATCCTATATCAAACGTTATTAATATATACATTTGTATGTAAGTTTACTATCCTATTGACTTCATAGAAGATTAAAGATATTACAAATATTTGTTAATTAATAACATGCTGGAAAGAAGTTTTAATGACATTATTAACATTACAACTTGGGGTAACTGATTAACTATGTTTATTAACTTTTCTGTCTTTGTTTACAAAATAATAGACTAAGTACTAAAAAAGTTATATTATTCTTGGACTACATGTATGGATCTTTAGAATAGTGTACATGTTTAAACTGCACTTATGTTATAAGTAATAGCTATAATGACGGTCAAACAATATCACGAAAATTAACATTTATAAGGATATTAAATTTGTAAAGAAAGTGCAACTTCCTTTTCTACTTTCTGCTTTGGGTTCAATCATTTGGCATTATTATTTACAAACCAGACATTATTCTAACAGATGACCGAAATGTTTATAGGTATATGCATAAGGAATTCCACAGATCTGATTCAAACAGTTCTTTTTAAAATGTGTTTTCAATGTCAACAGAACATTCGTTCGTTTCAACTGAGCACGTACGTACAGTCTCAAGAAATTCTGGCCTAGCGCTGGGTCCTAATGTCTGATTTTTCAGATATATAGCACAATGCCGATAGAAGCAATAAAGAGAGATTCTCGCATTTTTTTGAAAAGAAAGAAAACAAATATTTTGACAAATCGACGCAAAATAATCGACATAAGCAGTGCCTTGTATGAATATATATATATTTTTTAAAGATAAATTTGGCATCAATTTCCAAGTCCTGTGCTCGGTCGAAAGAGCATTTATTTTGCAAACTTAAGTAGCTACCGCCACATATAAATACATGTATGTCTTCATTCAAACCGAGGCCGACATGACTTTTTTTTTTAAAGCAAATTATGAAGTTTTAGAAAATGTTGTCATATTCGATGTTACCTTATTTGTCTGTCACATGACGTGACTAGTTATCGATAACAAACTCTACCGGCTAATAAACTCGGATTGTGATCATTTTTAAACTCCTCATATGTAATGTAATCAAAGAGGTTCGTGAAATGTTTTAGTTACTATGCATGCAATGTTATGTTTATAAAAAGTATTTGGTAATAAAATATTGATTAACGTAGATTGTACGCATATAAAATGATCTCACGGACGTATAATGAAACAACGAAGAACACAGTGACACCCTTTACAGACGTGAACGACTTAGCTCTGCTATAAACAAAGTTGACGACTCATTTTCTTCCTAAAATACACAGTTTTGGTTTTTATCAGATGTGAATAAGTTTAAACACATAACATAAAATGCACGTTAAAAAAATAACTTCCTAAATAGTTTACGTAAGTGTTTTAAACAAGAATAATTAAAATCACAAATTTAAAATATGAAAAAAATTCGACCTTGCAATTAATAACAAAAATGGCAAAATTCCAAAAGCTTCTATTTATTGAAAACGCAACAACAAATTACCACAACAAGAACAATAATGATGTTTATATTGATGACCGAAATCATTGGTTTAAGTAGGTTATCCGGTTATCTCTTATCATAACTATAACGGGTATTTATTAGTTTTAAAACGTTAAAAATAAAATAAAAACAATGATACATCGTATATGCATTTAACGCATATCTACACCTGACATGATGGGGTTTACTTGGTTACTATAATTGGTCTTAACTGTGATAACAAGTTTATGAAATTGTTTTGAAAAAAGTGACACAAGCATTTGAGTAAACCCAAACAAACGATGCGATATATAAACACTTGCATTTTTTAATTATACATAAACGGAAAACATGAGTGCAGAAGATTGCAAACATAAAAGGAAATTCAACAGTTTTCTCTTAGTGAAAATGGATTGCGTTCATGAACATAAAGCATCATTGCCGCAAGATCACGTGATCAAAGCTGTCGCTGCTCGCTTAGTTGCTATTGGAGATGAATACCAACGGGATCATGACTTAAAAGATACGAAAAAAGAACATTTGAGGTTGGTTTCATCCGGAACCGTTTCTTTGAAGAAATTATTAGTTTACTTGATTGAAGGATATTACTACTATTTAACCAAAGCGCTTGGATAAAATGAACAACAAAATGAACAGGTATGTACCTAAAATTAATGTACTTAATACATGCATGTATTTAGAATAGTTTTGCAACTTTTGAAAAATTAATGAAAATCAGTGCTAGGGTATTATGAATCCATCTCATTGTTTTTTGTAACCAGAATGTCGTTCTAGCATCCCCAAAACCAAAATATCACTCTTCACTTCCCATAATCAGAAAATCACCCTCACATTCCCATCATAAGAATGTCATTCTTACAATTCCATAATCAATAAAATAACTCAAATTCCCGTAATAAGAATATCAGTCACTCTTCGTTTCCCATAATCAGAAAATCGCCCTCACATTCCGATAAAAAGAATGTCAGTCACTCTTACAATCATATTATGAGAAATTCACTTTTACAGTCCTGTAATCAGAATGTCACTTGCACATTTCATCATCAAGTTCCATAATCAAAATGTTAGTTTCTCTCACACTTTCATAATTACTCTCACATTCCTATACCCATAATGTTACTCTTACATTTTCATTATCAAATTGTCACTCTCACATTCCCATAACTATCGTCCAATAGAACTTTGAAATAAATATACAGTTGGGATAAAATTAAGATAAGTATTTAAAGATACCAAAATATGAAAAGAAAAGAAGCTGTGATATTGCAAATTTTAATAGACGTTTTATTTTTCTCCAGAATTAGACGAAATCGTCAAATCCAAAAGATCTGAAGAGTTCGAAGAACGATTGACAAGAAAACTGGAAGCAGATGTTTGATCGGACAATGCATATTCACAAGTCTATTACAGAACATCATTCCAGCGACTTAGTCCAAGAACATTGTGTAGATAAGGATGGAAACACAATAACGGCAGCAAACATTCAGGATTGGATAGAAGAACGAAATTACAGTGAAGCTATTTACTGTTTAGTATTATGAAAACTAAATAGAACAACAATGTAATAAATAAGAAGACCTTATTACAAAAAGTATTACTTCAAAGATTCAAGGGATTTAGATTAAACCTTAATACGTTTAACTAACACTGAAACCTGTTGCGCAAACTGGCATTACAAAAACAGTTTATTTACAAAAGTGACCCCAGTGCCTCCGTCTGAATTAGTTTTTGTAGTTGATTTTTAGGATATGCATCATACCAAATAAATACGAGCCATGTTGTCCTTTTATACTGCATGAAACAAAACAATAGTTAAACATACTAGAGAATGGAATTTCAGCGAGGCACACGAATTGGCAAGCTGTCGTATTAAAGTGGACGTTCCTATACCAACTGTTGCCTAAAAAGTCCATTTTGTACAGAGCAAGAATGCAAATTCCTTAAGTGGCTGTTTAAGATGTTTTTATCGATAGCACATTTCTGAATTAGGTTCATTTTACTTAGCAAATATCTAATGCTTATTATGAAACTTTGTTGTTTGTTTTAATAACTCCCTTTATTTACTCAAACTTCATCTTATGAAATGGCCATAGTTGGTGAAAAAATCAACCAAATAGAATTTTGTATTATTCATGTGCATTTTTACTAAAATCCTGCCAGAAGTTTGAGAGAAAAGGGCAGATATTAAATAAAAAGCTTATTTTTCAAACCAGTTTTTATATAGATTAAATTTAAACTCACCAAACAAATGTGCTTTGACAATTTCTTTTTTTTTTAAAGAAATTGTATCACGGAAGTGGACATTTGATTAAAGCGGCAAGATGTTGCAATTTTTTTCACACAGAGGTCAAGGTTATCTCCTCTTTACTTAATAATGATGAGATCGATATTTGTTTTAAATAGCGCTACTGTGAATTTCAATTGATAGTGTCTCTAGCTGGGAGCGAACCCGCACCGTCACGGCGACAGCGCCTAGCCCTGCAATTCCTGCGACGCAACCAACTGAGCTAACCGGTACAACCCCCAAAAAAGGTTGATCGGATAGCCCTGATATACGTAACCATCACTGCATGACATCGGTAACGGGTTATTTTACTGATAACAGTACTGACTAAATGTACGGGGAGACTTTTTACGGCCGCCACACTGCACAAATAGCGCTACTGTGAATTTCAATTGATAGTGTCTCTATCTGGGAGCGAGCCCGCACCGTCACGGCGACAGCGCCTGGCCCTGCAATTCCTGCGACGCATCCAACTGAGCTAACCGGGACAACCCCAAAAAAGGTTGATCGGATAGTCCTGATATACGTAACCATCACTGCATGACATTGGAGATTTAATTTATAATCTTAAGAAAATAAAAGGGTGTATTATTTCTTCCGGTTGTCCGTTAAAACCATCTGTAAATTCAAAAAGAAAGGTTACTAACATGATATTCTTCTGCGCTCTGCATGACTGGTGATAAACCCATTAACATGCGATCATTATGCTTACCTCATTGGTTGCATGACCATGGCAGGGGTTAAGAGTTTATGAAGGTTTATTGGGAAATCTTGAATAAGAACCTGGAGGCTCGATTCGTTTCTTTTTTCCCCTGTCATCTTGTTCTTGCTGATTTGACTCCATTGAACTCTGGTCTCGGTAAGATTGAGTACCCGCCCCTTAGACTTTGCAATGCTATATGCTTCTTATGTTTTATATGTTTGTGTGATTTTGCATGCAGCATTGTTGAGCTGATTGGTGGGTTGAAGTTATTTTACCAAGACAGTTTGTACTTGTTTGTTGATATGAGAACTTATGGGTCGATGTGAGGTTGGTCATCCTACAACCTGGCTTACCTCCAAGTGGCAAATTGCAACTGATCGTTCTAAGGCGGTATCCCCTCAGGTTCTCACTTGCGTTTATTGTTTGTGGCGTCTTTTTTAAAAACTGATTATTGTAATACCATACTTTCTTCTTCTCATCTTTTTGGCTGTGTGAGCAGGCTGTGTCTGCTGACTGTGACCATTCCGGATATGCGTATTTCACATTTTCGATAAATGTAATCTTTGCATTACACAAACAACATTTTAAACAGGATTATCATTACCACAAATAAAGGAAAACCTTTTGTAAGTTTTTTTTTATCCGATACCCATATTTAATTCAAAAATACAATTGCAGTTTGAAATCAAGATTGCAATAAGGTTATTTCTCTTGCAGTTTGTTTTCTTGCGATTCGATTAATAAACTTAACAACATCTGTAAATTCAAAACGAAAGGTTACAAACTCGATATCTACAGCGCTCTGCATGTTTAGTGATTAACCTACAGTTGATCCTTTTTTGCACGATGGTGGCAGGGATTTAAGTTCTTGAAAGTTTTCAAAGAAGCTTAACGCTCGGCTGTTTCTTTTATCTTTGTCATCGTGATTTTGCTACTTTGACTCCAGAGGCTTTAGTCTCGGTTAGAAACTGCCCCTTTGGTTGACAGTGCTGTTAGCTAGTATTTTGTTTATTCATATGAGAACATGCAGAGGCAAATTTGAGGTTGGTGCAGCAAAAATCCTGTTTTAAACACCCAGTGGCAAAATTGTTTCAAGGCGCTAACCTCTCATGTTTTTTTTCGTCAATTGTTTGTGATGTCTATTTTGCAATCTGATCATTAGATAAATCCGTTCTCTCTTTACATCAAAGCTTTTTGGCTGCGTGGGGAGGCTGTGTTCTATGGGTGTGACAGTTACTGATATGTGCATGCACATTTCACTTTTTTGTTATTTTTTAATTTTGGAAAGCATTGCAAGAGGTAGGAGGGAAACAGGCGATTGTGCTGTTAGACTAAACATACTTACAATTTATGAAGACTTATAATACAAAGGTGATGACTGATCCCAGATGATATATAGAGAGACCAAAACTATCGCAACATATTGCCTGTGTAATTTTCAGCAGATAAATGTTTAGCTTTGCATATTGCATTATTATGCAATATATCGCAGTGCGAATCTAATCACTTTCAGGGGAAAAGATTTGTAAGCGAACGGATAGCTCAGTCGGGAGAGAACTCGCGAGGGGTCCCGGGTTCGAGCCCCGTTCTGGCTGCACATTCTTTCTCACCCTGTGACATTTGGTATCAAACGTTGGGCGAAATTGTCGCAGAGTTGTCCCTGTTCAGACGACAAGTATTTTGCATGGTTCATGATTAGGTTTGACATACAGAGGGTGATTCGACTCTAATAAACAATATGATAGATATGAAACGTTTATTATCTGTCTATAACAAAACCTGTCTGAACGTGCAAATTAATAGGATCTATTAAAGCATCACATTGCACAAAGAATATAAATGTTTACAATTAAATATATTTTACTAAATAAAATCACTAACCTTAATAAACAATGTCTGATTCATAGATATCAAGCGTTATTCTGTCGATATCAACATCTGTCTGAAAACGCAATGAACTGTCAAACAAAACCTACAGTTTAAATGGCACGCACAAAAAGTGATTGCTTAGTTATTGTAAACAAAAAATATAACAGGGTAAATGGTTACTATAAGTGAAAAATTTGGTTAATAATTTGTAAATATAGGCGTTTTAAAGAGCTTTTATATATAGGTGTTATATGGGTTTACAAAGTAAAAACAACTAACACCCACTCACTATAATTTAAAAGCAAAAATATCTTATCCTATGACAAATAGTTTCGATGCCAACTTAAACTTAAAGGACAAGACAAACAAAATAAGGAAACCAAAGAACACATTATATATTCAGATATATTTATTGTTTGTTTGAGTTCACCCAAGACTTCAGTGTCGCTACTCTTGTATAAATACTAAATCCAAATTGGCAATCAGGATATCCCAACCATGAAGCTAGTCCAGCTTGGATGGGTCTATGTTTAGAATCAAAGCAAATTAGTGGTCCGCCGCTGTCTCCCTACAATCAAAAAACAATGATACGATATGTAAGAACGGTATAATAATAATAGTGTGATATATTCGAGAGCAAACTTAAATGGGATTAACGAAAATCTACAGCCTGTTTATAGGCAGTAATTGAAATGCATCTTACTGCCCACGCCGTCGTGCCACGGGTTGAGTGCAACTCAATATTAACAAAAATAAAAATTACACTTTCGAATTATTCCAAACGATGATGTGCATTTTGTGATTTTAACGATATTAAATGACATTTCATGATATCAAAGAACTTACGTAACAAACACCACCTTGGCTTCGCCTATTCATCGTACAAAGCTGATATCGAGTAAGCGCTACCGGTAATTTACCTGAGCAAAGCTCGTTACTCTTTATCTGAGCAGCAACTTCTTGAACTTTCAAGGCGAGCTTTCCTTCTTCACCTACAAAATGATAAAATGCACAGATTACACGGGCAATGTTTGAAGACCGCATTTAGCATTCCTTTGCAATGATGAACTTGTACATATTTTTACCTCTAATTACCAATCACGCGCACGTGAATGATTTTGCCCCTACTGGGGAGCGAACCCTTACTGCGACACCGCCTAGCCATGCAATGCCAATCACGCTTAAAAGCTTTCTTAGTTATTCTTTTATCGCTGAAAGTATATTCCAGAGGCGAATAACTCACGGGGGGAGGGGAATCGCGCACAATAACAACAGTCACCGCTGGTGAAGCGAGACAAATTGTTCTGCAAACGTCCAGTGAGGGTTCTGTCGATGTTTATTTTGACCAGGAAATGTAGGTGGTCAGCTTTAACTCGTTTTTATTAAAATATCAAGCAATTCTTTAAAAATAGGGCAACACGATTCGATGAATATTGGATTTATCGATATCTGAAATGAGCGAAATTCAATGTGAGGTGAAGCTTTTTTCGATTTTCCTGCAGTATTTCTCAAATTGTTTTTCCGTTCTATATCACCTAAATATGTATTCTGTTTTTAGGAAAATACTGGCCAAACTCTTACGGTAGCGGTTGCGCTACTGATGTGAAGGTTGTGCAAGAGAACATTTATAGATAGAGTGGTAATCAATGATATCATAAAACTTGTTATTTTTATCTTTATGCCATCATTACATAAGAATGACCTCATATTATCATGACATTACAATATTTATAAATTACACACATATACATATAAGTATTTTCGCTATGTATTCTTCCATGATTTAAATTAGGTCGGGATAGGATATAACTGTATTTTTGGATATTTGGCATAGGTTTAACAAAAATGGAATTCAAAATGATGATAGCTTTTTAAATATTTCATTTTAGATGCATTGTTATTAACACAAAAAATGCAACTATAACTTTTTGGTTTCTTGGCTGGGTACATTGTATGTTTGGGATATATTGCAGGTTTCGATGTCGTATTCTTTTTCTTTGATTTGTACTTTTGCGGCAATTATTTAAACGAACTCGCAAAGATCGGCAAATCAGAAACTTTAAAATGGATGCCGAATGTATAGATGATAACTCTGACTTGTTTACTTACCTTTTACCTAATGTGAGCAGTGTTAATCAGTAACACAAATTGACATATGCATTTTATTGAATGTTTTTTTTCTAACGTTGTTATTGACATTTAATATGTATATGGCATATAAAAATACATATATATTAAAGTAACTAAACATCGACTCATGGGGTGAGGAAGGAAAATTATCAATACACTTGAACCATCCCCTATTTTTGTTTCCATTTTCCCTTACTTAGTCTGATAAGCACGAAGATCGGTAGTTAACTGTCCACCAATTTGTTCAACATCCATTATATTCAATATATTTTTTTTGCAGACGTGCCTTTTGAAAACAGAAATTTTCTTTTTCGTTAACCTAAGCACGGTTTTGTACATTGTCAATTGATTGGCACCTTTTAGCCCCCGGACCCCTGCACTGTAATCTAAGATCAGGACAACACATGCGTTTTACAGTTTCTCAAACGATTTAACCCAAAGTTCTTTCAGTGAATGCATTTTTGATAAATATTTTTCCCAGCGCTCTACCTGCCGCTTTAGACAGAACATCACAGTTAGCAGAGAAATCTACAGTACAATGAAAAATGACACCTTGCGGTGAGCTGGAGATCAGAATGATGTCATCCGCATAAAGCAGTATAGATAGTTTCGAGCCCCCGATGTCAACTCCCAGGTTGAGATCATTCACTTCTTGTACATGTACAAGGTCGTTTACCAAAATGGAAAATATTGTCGACGAAATATGATTCATTTGTTGTGTCTTTTTGTCTAACATATGTTAACAAAATTAGATATTTGTAAAAGTGTGTTTGACCTTAAACTAACCTGGCCACGTTCATATGTGACAAACTTGGATGTCCCTCTTCATATCTGAAAGTTCTTTAAAATTTTGACAGTGTCATAATACTGATGTATGCAATTAAAATAATGTTTAGTGTTGTTTAGATTTTTGTTTATAGATTTATATAGTATTTTAAATGATAGTGCCTCTAGCTGGATGCGAACCCGCACCGTCACGGCGACAGCGCCTAGCCCTTCAATTCCTGCGACGCAACCAATTGAGCTAACTGGGACAACCCCCAAAAAGGTTGATCGGATTAAATACTAGTATACGCTGTTGTTGGAAATTTAAAAATACGTTTCATTCATTGCCAGAAAAAGAATTAACCCGATTCGTTTAAAAGTGAATGTATTTAAAGGAATCAGAGAATAAGACCAGAAGCAGGTGAGGCATTTAGCGAGAACTTGTGTCTATCCCAAAGAATTGGTCGATTTTTAATAAAAGTCACAGCATTGAATAATTTCAAAACACATTGTTTCACATCTTTGTTATGATTTATTTTTGTAATCAATGTGATCGCGGATTCGTCATTAGTGCCGTTTTTTACAGCACAAAAGAGTGATCGTACCAACATTTCACAGCCGTGTAGATGAAAGAACAAGTTGATAAATACACAGTAGTTTTTGCGATCGCAGGTAGTTTAGACTGACTTACTTATTAATCCCAGTCCGACATCCACACAGTTCCCTCTGGACTTAACGCTGCTTTCCATTCTTTCATCTGAATTTCATGTAATTCAATTTTGATTTATGTTATTCTTTGTCTCGACACGGAAAAATACTTTTTGTTATATGAGATACTTGAACAAAAATGAAATTATCTAAAAATAATCAGCATCTTACTTTTCACAATTAAGAAATTCTCGATATTGTTTAAGCTCTAATTATCTTACAAATATAAACTAATGTTTCAAAAAGTAAATGCACCATAATAGTTAACTGTACTCAAACACAAACTTTCTCAAAATAACTATTGTAAGAAGAACAGGAAAAAATACTGTCAACGCTTTTAATAGCTGGAAAATTCTTATAATAACAGGTTAGAAGTGATGTACGATTGCGATGCATTTCTGTTGTTTTCGTGGTGTTTTTATACAGAAATTTCTGATGAAAAATCGAAGAATACCTGCTAGAGTTATAGGTTGTACCCTCTTTGTGAATACTAGCGGCCCCGACAGCTTCATAATTGCAATGTCACGGTCTAATTGCGTTGAAGTATCTTTATCGTATTTCCTGTGCTAAACCATGCATTAATATTACATTAAAGTTTGATGGTGCTTGAAATTATTGAAGCATTTTGATTCCATTCAAAGTTGCATTAATTTGCCTTGTAAGTGAAAATATTTTGAAATGTTACTGAATGAACAGAATAAGTTACACAGAAATCTCGCCTCTCTCTTGTGTACATGTCATTAAAATACACTTTCGCCTTCAGTTTGTAAAGTAAAATGTCTGTTAATGTACAATAATTATTCTAATAAAACAATAGAAATATTAAGTTTTCCGTTGTCCCATATTTACCCCTCTCCCCCAGTACGCAAACTGTGATAAATTTTAAAACCAAATGGGATTAAAAGACAGAATCTCGCATTTCGTTTGATTTCTGGATATTATTAGCCTTTGTTAAAATCGATAAACAGCTCCAGACTTTGCTCAAAGATCTGCGAGTATTCTGTTCGAAAACCATGGCTTTGGACCTGACAGACAATACAACAAAATTGCTGGCTCCAATTAATTGAGCCTCTTCGTGGGTAGTTAGGGAAATGCATATTACATGTACCGCTTTCGCCATGGCGCTGTACATGGAATCGTGAATGCGGTATTTTCAGATTAATATCATTTCATGTTCAGAGGCGTATGGTCCTCATATTTAAAAAAATGATTTGCGTTAATCTCAGCAGAATAAAATTTTGACGGTGCTCTGAGAAATTATTGATTTTGCCTAAAGAGGATGCCAATTTTGAAGCCATTTTAAAAAAGCTGCAGCCTTTTATTTCAGCAGAGGAGAGCACTATTATTTTTATCTTTGAAGCATTTTTATATAGCACATGCATAAAACGAGTTGTTTGTAGTTTACTTGATTGAAACATTGGGATTGAAAATAAGGTAAACATGAAACACAATATTCAAACCTTGGTTTACACGTCTCCAGAAGAGTGTTTCATCGACGCTCCTAACAATCACAGAGTCCATTTATTAATTAGGTCAAAATAATTAGAATAATTTATTATAATTGCTATAAACAACAACAAAAACAAACCCATGAAGTAAAAAAAAACAACAAACCATTACCATGATAATTTTCCGTACTGTTCTCACTTGTTCCGCTTTCTCTTCCTTCATAACATTGTAGTCACCTACTTTTACTGTAATATCTCTGTAATTATTACAAAAAAACGAGAACGTCCATATTTTCATCGAGGCACAGAGACCCATTCTTATGTTTGGGGACCATACGCCGCTGAACATGGAATGGTCCCAGATAGCAAGCTGACATTGGCCCAACGTTGGACCAATGTCGTTAGTTACGTTGGCCCAGTGTTGGCATATGACGTTGGCCCAATGTAATTTTGCTCATCGGCTAAACGTTGGGCCAACACGTTGGCTAAACGTTGGGCCAACGTCGCAATGTCGGTCTTGTTCAGATGGCCCAACGTTGGGCCAACATTGGAATTTCAACACAATTTTGCCAAAGTTGGCCCAACATAAGAAAATTTAAATTTACGCTGGCCCAATATTGACCCAACGTAAGAAATTCTTAATTTTCATAGGAATAATATTTGCTTTACACAGTGCCAACAAACTTTGAGAGAGACTTCGGATCTAGAAGTCGTAGTTCAAAACCCGGCAAAAATGTGGTTCTTCTGTGTCATTCTGAATCCGAAAGAGGATGCGGTTAGAAACACACTGATGTGGTCCTATGTTGGTTTTAGACCATCACATGAAAAAGCTATCCAGGTTGATTGTTAATAGTTTTTCATAAGGACATCTCAAGGCTCATCTTCCACAAGAAAAGCCAAAAAGTTGCCGTGCTATTTTAGCTGTTTGTTTGACATTTAATATTAAATCAAACCAAAACAGGAAGAAATATTTTCAAAATTTATCAAATCTAAGTGTTTCTTACAAAGGATATGATGAAAAAATATCATGTTCGAAATATTCTATAGTTCATGTAGACAATAAAATTTCACATTATTTTTCAAAGATACTTTGTAAATTCTTTATGTTTTTATCATAATGACTCTTCGTCATTCTCATTTTCTTCACTTCTTTTTTCTTCTTGTTCAATGCTCTCTTCTACATGGATCTTTTTTTCTCTTTAGTATTTTCTTCTCTTTAATTTTCTTTTACCTCCTCTCTCTGTCACAGGCATAGCCAAACCAGCCCTTAATAAGAGTGCTGGGCCAAAGGTTATAAAGCTGAGATTGGAAACCAGTCTCAAATCTCAAGCATCTGATTGGCTGAAATGGCGACTGGTCGCCATTTCAGCCAATCAGATGCTTGAGATTTGAGACTGGTTTCTATGCTCAGTTTTATAACCTTGGGCACTGATTTCAGCATATGTTGCTATCCCTCACAATATGTTTTTCTTTCTTAGACGTTTCTGCAATAACATAGAATAAGGGCTGTTAAAATAAGAACATTCAAAATTATCAAATATATAATCATAGCCAATCACGCACATCTACACTTCATACAGAACATATGTCTAAACGTTTTAACCTTATCCTCCATATAAACGCATTTATCGCATGTTCGAACAGTGATTCAGATCAGCTGACGCAAACGTGTCGTTTAATCAGGATTTACACTGTTTTCTTATTTACTTGTTGTGTTGTTTTTTTTTATCAAGAAGCAACTATTGCAGATCCTGATCAGATGGCACAAATGTCTGGATCTGGATCTACACTGTTTGCTTATTTATTTATTATGTTATTTCTGATTAAGAAGCAAATATTGCAGATCCTGATCAGATTGCACAAATGTCTGGATCTGGATCTACACTGTAAGCGACTGTGATAAAAGGAAGAAAGGGTAAAGGCAGTATGTTATAATCTTATAAAATGATTATGTAAATTCAATTACGTGACTCCTTCAACAAATAATGGATTGAACCAAAGGAAATGTTCAATCATAATTATCTGCAATGGATTCAAAATATGAGTTTTAAAGTTTATATTTCAAGACTGCATACTGTCTAGTTTTTTTATCAAAAGAATGAAAAAATGTTAATAAAGTTATTCTTTCAGTATATAAAACTGTTGAATTAAAAATAAAGGAGATCTAGATACTTAGATTATTGTTCTGTCGTCAAAAATCCGATATTTTATCCTCCTTTGTTTACAAGCACATTGCTATATTGATTGCTCAAAATGTGTACATGTACATTGCATAAAGAGCTGTTAATCCTTTAACAATCTCTCTTATGTTTCTAATTGCAAGGTTGCTATGGTAACTAGATAACTGACCACTTATATGGAATAAGCCTGACCCCGCTAATAACATGTGGTTCTTATATCTACAACTTATAATTGCATGTATACATCCTCATAGTGTTAGTATTTAATGGTAAATAATTTTTTTAATTGCCAGTTAATATATTAACATAAGACAGATACGTAATGTGAATTTCATAAATAACATTTTATAACATAAATATATTTTTGAAGTTCAAACATTTTCTAAACTATGTTTGTTTGTCCATTTACCAGCCAGTCAGTCAGTAAGCATACAGATCTAGTTTTTAATAAAGGTTTTTATGCGCTTAATATGTCTCCATTTTTTTTATAAACCTAGAAAATGGGGAATTCAGCCTTTTTATTAGTGTAAAATAATGTTGATTTTGGCGGTTGGCACGATGTTGTATATATGACGTCATTTTTATAACGTTAGCCCAACGTTGAACTAATGTCAACGTGCCGATCAAAACCATTACTTAATAGAACGACGTTGGGCCAACGTTATTCACCCGATGCCGACGTTACGCCAACCGTACAACCTAATGCCATCAACGCGGTGCTAGGCGGCGTGGATAGTAATATGCTTTTCCATTACTGCTGCCCATGAACAGACTTAAGCAAACCGAGCCTGCAATATTTTTATATTTTTCGCGTTTGATGGCTTTCAAAGTTCCCTATTATCTATTTCAATATCACAGTAGCGTTGTTTGTGCCATGTGGTGGCTATTAAAAGTCTCCGCGTACATTCAATCAGTGCTGTTAATAGTACGTCATTTGAAATTCGTTGAGCACGATACTTAACATATATGTACTATGACTATGTCAATAGGACTTCTATAATTGCTTTTGTTTGAATATTTTGACCAGTTTTAGATGAGTGTTTCACTATCCTTGATAATATAGATTCGGATATCAATCACCCCAAGTATATACTTCCAGGGTTTTCAATTTTGCCTTTGGCGTTGTCTGTAATATGCAGGATTTATATTCTTAGATCCCCTGTAAAAATTCTATTTGGATTCGTTTTCCTCAACTAGTCTATAATTCTCTAAATGACGACTATTGTAACTTTAGGTTTAACCATATTGTTCAAACTGTATTATATGTATGTAAGAAACCTACTGATACACGTATCAATGCAAGTTTATACGTATTGTTCACACTGATCTATATGTCTGTAAGAAACCTACTGTTACATGTATCACTGCAAGTTTATCGTATAGTTCACACTGGTCTATATGTCTGTAAGAAACCTACTGTTACATGTATCACTGCAAGTTTATCGTATTGTTCACACTGGTCTATATGTCTGTAAGAAACCTTCTTATACATGTATCACTGCATGTTTATCGTATTGGTCACACAGGTCTAAAGGTCTGTAAGAAATCTACTGTTACATGTATCACTGCAAGTTTATCGTATTGTTCACACTGGTCTATATTTCTGTAAGAAACCTACTGCTACATGTATCACTGCATGTTTATCTTTTTGTTCACACAGGGCTATATGTCTGTTACAAACCTACTGTTACATGTATCACTGCATGTTTATCGTATTGTTCAGAAATGGTCTATATGTCTGTAAGAAACCTAATGTTACATGTATCACTGCATGTTTATCTTATTGTTCACACAGGTCAATATGTCTGTAAGAAACCTCCTGATACATGTATCACTGCATGTTTATCGTATTGTCCACACTGGTCTATATGTCTGTAAGAAACCTACTGTTACATGTATCACTGCATGTTTATCTGTTTGTTCACACAGGTCTATATGTCTGTAAGAAACCTACTGTTACATGTATCACTGCATGTTTATCGTTTTGTCCACACTAGTCTATATGTCTGTAAGAAACCTACTGTTACATGTATTACTGCATGTTTATCTTTTTGTTCACACAGGTTTATATGTCTGTAAGAAACCTCCTGATACATGTATCACTGCATGTTTATCGTATTGTTTACACTGGTCTATATGTCTGTAAGAAACCTACTGATGCATGTATCACTGCATGTTTATCGTATAGTTCACACAGGTCTATATGTCTGTAAGAAACCTACTGTTACATGTATCACTGCATGTTTATCTTTTGTATACACAGGTCTATATGTCTGTAAGAAACCTCCTGTTACATGTATCACTGCAAGTTTATCGTATTGTTCAGAAATGGTCTATATGTCTGTAAGAAACCTACTGTTACATGCATCACTGCATGTTTATCGTATTTGATCACAATTGGTCTATAATTCTTTTCTTTAAGAAGATTAAAGTTGTTACTGCGTCCGAATGTTGGCCACATCATATTTGACAAAATTGTTCTGTTGCAGATAACAAATATTCAACCTTTTTACCTTACATTGTACGTCTCGTTGAAAACAACCCTACGCAGTGTGCTGCTGTTAAAATTGTCTTTCTATCTATGATTGTTCCTCCACAGAAAAAGAACTCTTTCCAATATAACGATGCTGAAAAAGGGTATTCCCCGCGGTCATCGTCGTTTTCGCCAACTATCCTGTTTTGTCCTGTATTTTCCTCGTTTGCCAGATCCGCGTTTGGTTTGATGTCTGGATTAATGTTGAATGTTGATTAATGTTGAAATCTAAAGCAGGTATATATAAATAACAGTTTGTTTGATGAAGGGCCCATTAAAACTTTAAAATTATCATAACAGTTTAGTTTAATTTCATTCACATTATATTGACGCTGCCCTATTTTGACGCCTTAACGTTGTTCATCTCAAGTTCATTGAATAACATATTTATTGATGTAATTGTTTTTTTTACCAACCTGCCTAAAAATACTGTTGGTATCATTCTCTATCATATATGTTTAAAATATTTGAATTAGAAATTCTTGATGTACTTTTTACTTACATTGATAAACCCTAAATTATATTATGTAAGCATGAAATAAAGTAAAATTGTTTGCATAACTTAAGCTCTCATACACTTGTAGAGTTGGTAAAGTATCAGTTGCAGTATGTGTATGTGTTTTAAGATCAGTAAAAACTTTTGTTATTTTTATATAAACAATGTTCATTGCTTTATATTGGTGATGTCTATGTAGCGTTATTTTACAAGTACAGTGAATCTAAAGAGTAAAAAATTTTAATGAATCAAAAGATTATATTGCATGTTGATATTCATAAGAAAAAACATTTAATTATTTGAATTAATGCTTTGGTATCCAGTGACACTCATTGGAGAACACGTTGACACAATTTCAGTCCTTTGTTGAAAATACATAGCTTTTATACTCGTAAACTGGCTAAAAATCATAAAAATAGACTCTATTTTCTTTCTTTTGACAGAGAATTCACAAAGAGAGAGAGAGAGTAAGAGAGAGAGAGAGAGGGAGAGAGAGAGAGAGAGAGAGTGAGAGAGAGAGAGAGAGAGAGAGAGAGAGAGAGAGAGAGAGAGAGAGAGAGAGAGAGAGCGCAAAACATAAAAGTAAGGAAAATTTACCGTATACACTAGAGAGAATTATTTAATGCATTATCAAAGCAAAGGCGTCAAAACTGGACACTGTCAACAAGTACAGGCTCCGAGGGCGGACATCATAAAATGGTCTTTAAAATTGTATAAGCCATTTATTGACATATTTTTGTTTATATTTCAACAAAGATGTGATAAATACCGTAAGAAAATTTTTTATCTGAATAAACAATTTTTTGAAAATTTGCTCTTATGCACAAAGGCGTCAAAACAGTACACTCCAGGATACCTTGGGTATTTGTTTTACAACCTGCAGTTATATTAAAATCTACAATGATTTTGGAGTTATTAAAACTGTAGACAACATCTTAAAGTATCAATAGTTATTTCGTTTTTTAATAAAGCTTGATGACACAGGTGAATTTTTCATTTGCCAAACTGCCGAGAACATAATAATATTATTATTTTTTAAGAAATTTATAAATAACCTTACCGTAGTTTGCTCGATCTTGTTGAGGTAAAGCGACAACAAATTTCTCATTTGTCACCAGCATCAACCCTCGTAGGAATGCCATTTAATAAAGGAGGCGTGTACTGAAATAAAAGGCAGTGTATAATGATTTGGAGTAACACGAAGGCTTGTTAAATTAAGGGTTACACCCATAATGTCTTGCTTTTTAGCTTTGGTTGATAGTGTGTGAAAACCTAATAAGGGGTTTTAAACTTGGTCAAAACAATTCAGCTTTTTATATTCCGATCAACGCAATAAATTATCAGTTCATATCTTATATTCAAACTTGTAATGTTCCCAGTTCTTGACAAAATACTGAAAAAAGTTAGTGATTATCATGGCTTTTTGAATGAGCCGAATAAGTCGAAAACAAACATGGCAAATGGCTGCACAAAGTCAACCTCATTAGTCAAAACTTTGAACGCGTTGAAAACATATTTATTTCATGGCTACAATAACATATTCTTTCTTTGAAATGTGTATCTTCCAGTCGCTTTTAAACAAAATAATATATGAATAAAGGAAGTTCCTTAGTAAATTTTGGGTAGCAGACATGTTTCTTGTCTCCGTTCAGTTAATTTTATATCTTTTTCATCCATCTATATTTTTAAAGTTTCATATAACTTTATATCCATCTATATTTTTAAAGTTAATTATTGAATGATTACAAATCATAAACATATGCAACGTAACCATTATTATTTTATTAGAAATGATAATTATGAAAATATATTTTTGTTGAGTAAAGACCTTACCTTTCTAGTCTCGAAAGTGCCGAACCGTATTGAGAGAATTTATTTTCAGATTTTCAGACTGTCCTTTGTGTTTGAAACAATGACTTTGTTAACTGTTTCGAACTTGTCACCTTCAGGCAAAAATAATTAACAACTATTGGGCACAAATCCAGACATCGGCTGTTTGAAATTTATGAAATACTTGCTTATTAATTGAAACAATTAACAATGTGATTGTATTGTTTAATTGTTTATTGGAAAATTAAATTAGGTTGATTATATCGTTTAAATCCTTATTGAAAATTTGGAATTTTATATATCACATAAAGTTAATTGTTTAAATGAGACCAGATATGCAGGCTTTCAAAAAGTTTGTATAGATTGAATGATAAATTTTGATAACTTTGACCAAAATTATCATATACTTATCGCACCGTATCAAAATTGTCTTTTATCTTCTTAAATTTATAAATTAAAACTCCATAAATAACTGACTGTGATTTACCTTGTTTCAATAGTGACTTTAAACTGCACCTGAATTTTTTTTAATGAAATCAGGACATCGGCGATAAAACTTGCAAAAGCTTTTCCTTAATTGTTATACCAATAACCTTGTTTTAACAGTATTTCTGTTATAGAAATATTACGTTCATTGAAATCATTAAAACCTTTGCAAGTTCTAGAAAAGCGAACAAGCTGTGCAATTTAAACCTCGTAAGATGTTGAACCAACAACAACAACAAGAACAACCATTTATTGCATTTCTCAATTTCGTCTTCATCAAAAGGTTTATCTAAATGATCGATACGAATATCTGTATTTTTTTATTAAATTTTCAATATTAATATCAGTAATATCTGTACTAAATTCATTTTCGTTACTCAATAAATTTTGATAAAATGAAACAAATTTTTCAAAATCAATGTTCTGTTGTCTTCCGTAATTACTATTTCTATATTTATTAACTTTATTCCAGAATAATTTAGGAGCCCGTTTACTCATGTTTGTAATATTACGTTTTTCATTTATATTAAATATACGCCTAGCTTTTCGTTTCGCTATTGCAAAAAGTCTTCTACTTTCCAAAAATCGAGATATATTTAAAGCCGTCTTTTCGTTTTTTAAAGCACGTTTATCTCGCATAAACGCTGACTTCGCTGCTCTACACTCATAATTAAACCATTATATTTTCCGTTTATTTGAATGACGCGTTTTTATATGTACTGTTTTACAAAAAGTTTGAATGGAACAATCATTGATAATATTGAATGGAACAATCATTGATAATATTGAATGGAACAGTCATTGATAATATTGAATGGAACAATCATTGATAATATTTGTAAAAAGAATTATATTGTCATCTAACTCACCTATATTTTCTAAAATATTGTTGGTGATTTCTTCAAAAATATGTTTATTTGTTTCTAAAACATCAATAAGTTTTTGTTTCTCATTCCGGTCGCATACAAATTTTGTATAAGAATACGGTTCTTTGTTGCGATTGGTCATTAGTTTACAATGTAGGTCATACTCAATAGGACAGTGATCTGAAAATTCGGTCAAGTCTAAAACATTCATATCAGTAATGTATTTAAAATTGTCAATATTTGTAATTAAATAATCAACAACACTTGCACCGTGTCTTCCTCTACCAACATTAAGAAACGTAAAATCACCTTGTTCTAAGCGACCATTTGCAACAATGAAATCGTTTTCTTTGCACAAATACAATAACTTGTGCCCAAAAGCGTTAACAACTTCATCGTTTGATTTTCTATGTGTAATTTCACCTGATAAATGAGGAGCTTTAATAAAACGAGAGAGACCTGTGTCTTCGGCAAAGTCTGGTCACTCTCCTATCCGACTGTTCATATCGCCGCACAGGTAGATATCACCACAGTCTTTGTATAATAAAATATCGTCAGACAATTGATCAAAAAAGTCAAACTGGAATAAACGAGAGTTTACATTTGAATATACTTTTGAGCTCTCCGGTGGTATGTAACAAACACAAAAGTACACATAATTAACTGCAGATTTTATTTTGAACCATATTATACCGTTAGGATTAATTTTCACCAGTTCAATGTTATCCCACCAGAATGATTTAGAATATACATGTACTATAATGCCCCCACTATTTCGCTTTGCATTTTTATTCATTTTTGGTCTGGGGCAATTAAGATGATCAAAACCAGAAATATCAATATAAGTAATACTTGAACTCCAAGTCTCAGTGAAAATCAAGATGTCGTATTTACTAATCAGATTTTAAAAATCTTCATCAATAAATTTATTACATATGCCCTGTACATTCCACTGGAGGACTTTCAAAGTATGCTGTTCATCACAACCCTAAACACTTGCAGTTTCAGACTCCATGGCCGTTGCTTCTGTAGGCGTACTTGCTGCTTGGGAACCCCTGTTTCTCCTGCCACGAATTACTAGTCTGTCATATGAAATAAAGACTTCGTAGCCATCACGTCTCGCCGTCTCTAGGTCAGGGATTATAAAAACTGGCTGTGAAATACCTTGTTGCACTAGTGATTTTAAACTGCACCTGTATTTTTGAATTAAATCTGGGTATCGGAAATTAAACATTCAAATGTTTTCCGTAATTTATGATATCGATAACCTTGCTTTAAAAGTTTCTGTTATGCAAAGATTACGTTCATTAAAATCATTAGCATCATTGCTAGCTCAAGAAAAGCGAACAAGCCTTAAGATATAAACCCCGTCAGATGTTGCGCTAGGAACATCGCCGTCTAAAAACTGAAGATTTACTATATTAAACTAAAAATCGTCTCTTTTATCATTATATTATAGTAGTGACGTATCCATTTGCAATAGAAAGATTAAAATCAAGAAGGTTTGTTTGCTTATCCGAATTGTTTTCTTAATTTAGTTGTAGTTCATTAGGGTAAATTTTATAAACCAGAGATGGAAAAATGTTATTATCTATAATCAACAAATCAAGGAGAGAAAAACAAAATCGAATTGTACCGGTTAAATAGCTAGATACTCAAAAGCCTTGAAAAAGTGTGTTTTTAATGAACACAGTAACCACTACAAAGAATATGTTGAAAATTATTTATTTTATGCTTTTCAGTGAAATATAGAATTTTCCCGGTGAAATAAAAGTGGTATTCCACTGTTTTCAAACAGTGGAATATCATTTTTATTTTCACTGTTTTTTTGACGTTGGTACCCAAATGCACTGACATTCTGAATGAGAACGTTTAGAAATCGGACTCAAGTTTGGTAATATGACATCATGACGTCACGTCGAAGACAAACGTTTTTGGCGCCATTTCATGCAATGTTTCTGTCTAATTTACACAAATTATGCACTAAAAGCATAAAATAAAAAGAAAATTTGTTTTTACCAGTATAAGATAGAAATATATTTCACTCGTGATCTCCGGAATTATGTATTTTCACTCGTGGCTTCGCCACTCGTGAAAATACCAATTCCGGAGCTCACTCGGTGAAATATATTTCTATCTTACACTGGTAAAAACAAATATCCTCTATGTATTTCACCGGCTGTAATTTCTAGAAATATAAGATTAAATGGAAATCGGTGAAATATTGCCACCCTATTATCTATGATTGAAGTCCACTTGCTTTGAAGAGAACCATAAGTTAAATCCATAACTGAAACGGTATAACTTTACATGTATAAACGTCTTAAATATCCTAATATTCCGTGGAGATGCTTATATTTAAAATTAACCGGAGGTTACGGGGATTTTCTGAAGTTTTCGGCTCCTTGTCCATTTTTTGATATCATAAAACATTAAATGTCTTTCCCTGGGTCAAAAAAGACCTGGGAAGTAGATGTGATAAAAAAGGTCCGAGTATCTTCCCCACTGTGATCAATGTAGTTTTGTCTAACTTCATGAATAATAAGATTGCTTAACATCTTGTACAAGTCAACCTATAGACGCCAAAAACAAGACACGAAAGTGAAAACTCGAGAGGTAACCGCCTTGGAATGGTCAGTTGCAAAACAATTTGCGGGGTTTACACCAGGTTCTGGAGTGCCCCAACAGGTTCTCATATGATCGCACAAGTACAAGTTGTCTTGGTTAAATAACCCCAACCCACACTTCAGCTCAACAATGTTGCATGCAAAAGCACACAAACATAAATTATAAACAAAAGAAATAATAGCATTGCAAAGACAATTGGGCGGGAACTCAGTGACCTTACCAGAGTACCTGGAGTTTAAGGTAGAGCAACTGTAATGCTTTCCCGCGCAAAAATTTGCGACGTCATCAAACATCGGCTCGCTTTCGGTGACTTCCGACGCTACTCGTCAGAGCCGATAGTAGCCGAAGCAACATCGATTATTGTCGACTGTTACAATCTCTATCCAGAGTTGTCGCTCCTTAACTCGCTTTAATGTAAGAGACTGCAAGGAACGACAACTCTGTGTGGAGATTGCGACTGTTAGTGACAGTTCACCGAGTATTCCCGACATTCGAGAAAAAAGCGCGGGAAAGCATTACAGTTGCTCTACCTTAATCAGCAAAACATGATGACAGGGATAAAAGAAACAAATCGAGCTATGTTTTTTTTTATACAAGATTTCCTCATAAACCTTTATAAACTCTTAAACCTCTGCCACCGTCGAAATAATTATCATAAGGGATTATTACTGTAAGATAACATTTGTTCGGAGTTATAACTGTAAGTTATACTTTGTTTGGGAAAAAAAATTGGAAGATGACATTTTTTCGGAAATATTATTTTAAGGTATTATTACTGTAAGATAACATTTGTTCGGAGTTATAACTGTAAGATATATTTGTTTGGGAATAAAATTAGAAGATAATATTTTATTGGAAATATTATTATAACTTAAAGGGATTATAACTGTAAGATAACAATTTGTTCGGAGTTAGAACTGTAAGATATAATTAGAAGATAACATATTTTCGGAAACATTATTATAAGGGCTGATACATGTAACTGTTCGGGAAAATAACTTTGAGATAACATTTACATGACTAATTCTGTTAGATCACCTAAGTTAGGGAATGTAACAGCAAAATAATCTTTGTTTGGAAAAAATAGAATAGCATCATCTTTTTTTATATTTAGTGATAAATATTTCTTGACGAACTTTTACAAAAACGTTTTTTCGTCCTGTCACATCACATTTAAAAAGTCACTGTGTATAGTAAATATGATTCGAATTTCAATAAACAAATAAATGATATAATCTACATCATTTAATTTTCCAATTAAATATAAAGATACAATCTGTTTATTATTGTTCGAATTGAAAAGCAAATATTTCATAAATTTCAAATGATGGAATTAGTACCCAATAGCGTTTAATTTAATATGTAACAGCCTAAAGGTGACAGTTGAAAACAGTAAACATAATTATTGTTTCAACCACATAGAACATTCACATAAATCTGAAAATAAATTCTCACAATGCGTGTTGGCACCTTCGAGACTAGAAAGGTAAGGGCTTACTCTACAAAATTTTTGACATCATTATTGATTCTAATAAAAATAAAAGGTAAAAATAAAATAGATGATATGGAATCACTGAGTCATCGACTTTGAAACATTTGAAAAGAGTTCATTAAAACACGTTGAATTATCAATTATTATAATAATGGTCGACTTTGCATACGTTTACAACTTGTAAACATTTGATAATATTTTTTAAACGGATATAAAGTTATAAATAAAAAGGATCAAATATTAACTGTGCAGATACTACTCAAATTATAATAATTTAAAAGATATTCCTTTCATTTCATATAATTTGTTGGAAAGCGACATAGAGATTCTAATGAATGCAATAAATAAGAATAAAATTAACATGTTTTCAACGTATTCATTCTATTAAATAACGAATCTCTCAAAACCGCTGATGAAAAACATTTGCTCAGGCATTTGGCCATAAACAATTTGCTCACAATTTATTGTACGTGTAATATGCACACAGTTTTGGTAATGACATCGACTTCGTGCAGTTATTTACTTTGTTTTCGACTCATTCAAAAAACCATAATAACACTAATTTTTCTCAGTACTTTGTCAAGAACTGGGGACATTAAAAGTTTGAATATAGGATATGAACCGACAATATATTGCGTTTATCGGGATATAAAAACCATATAAATTGTTTTGACCACTCTTAAAAACCCTTATAAGGCTTTCACACACTTCGAACAAACTAAGTTAGAAAATAAGACATTATGGGTGTAACCCCTAATGAAACAAACCTTTGTTTTACTCAATATCATTATACACTGCCTATTTTTTCAGTATACGCATCATTTAGAAATGGCATTCATACGAGTGTTGATGCTGGTGACAATTGCGCAATTTGTTGTCGCTTTACCTCAACAAGATCGAGCAAACTACGGTACAAGTATTTATTAATTTTTTAAAATGTTCGAAAATGTGTACAGAAAATTCAAAATAATATTATTTTGTTTTCAGCTACACTGTATTTGTTTACAAAATTCAATTTAAAATTCACCTCTTTCATCAAGCCTTATTTAGAATTAAAACAACTATCATGATCTTTAAAGATGGTGTCTACATTTTTTCAATAACTCCACAACCCTTGTAGATTTATATATAACTGCAGGTTGTATAATACATATCCAATGTAAATTTAGAATGAAATTGTACAAAACTGTTATAATGCTTTTTAAAGTTTTAATAGGACCTTTAGTAAAGAGACATTTTACACCATCATTTCTTACTTTAATATGACTTTTAAACTCGGTCTATTTTGTGTGCGACCATTTGTTGACAATTTGGTAAGTTATCATTTTACTTGCAGACGAACAAAATGATTCCAAAAAAACTAAAACATTTTCTTCTCAATGATAAAATAGAAAACAAACTGTGCTATATACACTCACCCAAAGTTCTAATTGGTCATCAATTGTATATGTTTACAATGTATGCTAGTTTCGTTTCTTCCCTAGGTCAAGAGAGGCTCTGCAAAGAACTGTTTTGTCTTGAAATCAATTCTCTACTGTCTTTTTAATCTTTATTGATTGTTTTCTTCAATGAATCCAATACCATTTACTTACACCGCAGGGTCAAAATTAGAACAGTCTTTAATTGAAACGGAGGTAATTTTAAAATTTGATACTTTGAAAGGGATTTATTTAAACAAGTGTGCTGTTGATTAACAAGGTTTTATGTTTTTCCTACTAATGAGGGGTTCTATTAAAACAAAACAAGAAATTAAGAGCAAATTTCTGTTTGCTTGACATTTTTATGCAAGAAATGCATTTTAGCAAAATTAAGGATAACTCTCGCCAAACTGATCCAAAGTCAATTATTACAAGATTAAAACTTCAGTTGAAGACTGTTATTGGCATTTGATTATAAATAAAGAGTAAATTCAATGTCTTTCTAACAAAACAACTACGGACAAAAAGTGACCAATTAGAACTTTGGTTGAGTGTTTACCTGCTTTAATTTCCAATATTAATCCAGACATCAAACCAAACGCGGATCTGTCAAACGAGGAAAATACAGGACAAAACAGGATAGTTGGCGGACACGACGCAGACCGCGGGGAATACCCCTTTTTAGCATCGTTATATTTTAAAGGGTTCTTTATCTGTGGAGGAACAATCATAGATAGAAAGACAATTCTAACAGCAGCACACTGCGTTATAGAGGCTGTCTTAGACGAGACGATCAGTATAAGGTAAATATATGTTTAGTGTTCATGTTGAAACAAGTCCTTTTTACTGATTCTTGATAATAAACAAGATAAGCCGTTTTTCAAAACGGCTTATCTAAAAGAGAACAGTTGTGTCAAATATGATGTGACCAAAATTCGGACGCAGTAACATCTTTCATCTTCTTGAAGAAAAGTATAATAGCCCAGTTGTGACCAATACGATAAACTTGCAGTGATGCATGTAAAAGTAGTTTTCTTACAGACATATAGACCAGTGTGAACAAAAACACGATAAACTTGCAGTGATGCATGTAACAGTAGTTTTCTTACAGATATATAGACCAGTGTGAACAAAACGATAAACATGCCGTGATACATGTATCAGTAGGTTTCTTCCAGACATATAGACCAGTGTGAACAAAAAGATAAACATGCAGTGATACATGTAGCAGTAGGTTTCTTACAGACACATAGAGAAGTGTGAACAAAAAGATAAACATGCAGTGATACATGTAGCAGTAGGTTTCTTCCAGACATATAGACCTGTGTGAACAAAAAGATAAACATGCAGTGATACATGTAGCAGTAGGTTTCTTACAGACATATAGACCTGTGTGAACAAAAAGATAAACATGCAGTGATACATGTAGCAGTAGGTTTCTTACAGACATATAGACCTGTGTGAACAATACGATAAACATGCAATAATCTATATATCAGTAGATATATATACATTTGCAATCACTGTGATAACATTAGATTGATATTTCAGAGAATGTTATATATTTGGGCCGATATGATTTCTTACAGTGGCAACAGTAGTTTTTCTTAGGATAAAGTTACAGTTTAAAAAAGTCAGCTCTAATAAAATTATGAAACAAATTTAGCCAATATGATAATTTTACAGTAACAACAACAGTCAGCTTTTAAGAGATTTATAGACCAGTTGTGGGTGGCCAATATAATGCACTTGCGGTGATAACAGTTTCTTAGATTACTCCTTTGACAGATAATATGCTTTATGTATTAACTAATAAAAAACTTATTCTGTTTAATCGTATCCTATAATCCATTCTGGAGTCGCTGTTCATGTAATAATATTATATAACCGAAAATGCATATAATGTTCCATCATCAACGTCATTTGCACAGCGCCGTTGAGCTAATGCTGTACGAGACGATAGCTCTGTGCGGAGAAAGGATCTAAAAAGATTGTTGATTTGCGACTAGGCAGCATGAGCGTTGTCAGTAGTCATAACCCCGCCCAAGAGTAGACTTAATTACACCTGATCAGTGGCTTTAAGAGTTCCCATTTTACCTAAGTGGCTTTCAGAGTTCCCATTTTATCTAATAAGGGGCCGTCTCAGGTGTGAAGGAGAGGTACTTTGTTACCGGTAGGTTCCGTATCAACCAACTTTTACATATAAATAACCATAAGACTTGGTGTAAAACTGTGTGAAGTCACGCAATGGATTGGACGACAATTTAAAGTGAACGTTCCATAGCTCAATCCATAAGAACTGTTTATAAGTACATGATAGATAAATACATTAAGCCCAGCATTTGCATTTTTGGGCAAAAATGCACCAAAGAGCCTAGTTTTGTCTCGACACAATACGTTTATCGTTTTGTGTAAGCGGGAGTACGGAACGGTATGGCTCTGTAGGAGATTACTAAACATCAGCCACCAAAAATGACTAAATAGTACATCAGCCACAAGAATTGAGCTTAAACCTTAATTTTTTGGCGATAGAACGTTTTCTCATGAACATATTTTTCCAGAAAATTAAAACAATCCATTTTGGACATATTTTGGCGTAAACATGCTTCATAGGGACATGTGTCTAGCAGATTTTGAAGAAGACAACAGATTTTCGCGAGGGAAAAAAAAATCACAACAAACCTTGCAAGGTTTTGTTTCAATAACTTTTATGTTAGGACAGCTAGAAAGCTCAAATAAAAAACCGAGTCAAGCGTTAACATCGCAGATCCGAATGGGATATGTCATTAAAGGAAATATTTGAATATAGTGTGCTTACCGTGTAAAAATATTCCAACAGGTATCAAACTTTCCCGATTTTTCCGCCATATTGGAAATCAGCCACCAAATTCCTCGCCTAAAGTACGTCAGCCACCATTTAGGGTGAACCCCCTGGATTGTGTTGCATTCTTGATCTTTTTAAAATGGGTTATTTGGATTTTTTCTTATATAATTATATAGATGAAAGGGGAACTTTGAAAGCTGCCAAACACGACAAATGTGAAAATATTGCTGGCTCGGTTTGATTTGGTCTGTTTATGGGCAGTAATGGAAATGCATATTACCGCCCACGTCACCAAGCCCCGAGTTCAGCGCAACACAATATTTACACCAACAAACAGTACAATTTCGATCCATATCAAACGATGGTATGCATATGGCGGTGGACATGGAACCTTCAATGCGGTATTTTCAGATATATGCCATTCCATGTTCAGCGGCGTTTGGTCACCAAATAAATGAATGGGTTTGGCCTAAACGAGAAAACAATGGGCGGAACTAAACCGAATAGAATTTTGACAGGGGATCTAAGAATATAAATCCTGGATATCACTGACAAGGCCAAAGGCAAAATTTTAAACGCAGGAAGTATATTCTTAGGGCGATTGATTGATATCCGAATATATATTATCTAGGATATTGAAACCACCCATCTATAAACTGGTCGAAATATTTAAACAAAGCAATTTTGGAAGTACTATTGACATAGTACATATTTAGTATCGTGCTCAACGACCTTCAAAGGACGTTACTAATAACAGCACCTTAAATGTACGGGGAGACTTTTAACAGCTGCCACAGGGCGCAAACAACGCTATGTGAAATTGAAATAGCTAATAGGGAACTTTGAAAGCCATAGAACACGACAAATATGAAAATATTGCAGACTCTGTTTGAATGAGTCTATTTATGGGCAGCAGTAATGGAAATGCATATTATTGCCCACGCCGCCTAGCCACGAGTTTAGAGCAACTCAATATTCACACCAATAAACAGTACAATTTCGATCCATCCTAAACGATGGTATGTATATGGCGGTGAACTTGGAACCTTCAATGCGGTATTTTTAGATATATACCATTCTATGTACAACATGGTCCCAAAATAAAAGAATGGGTCCCTGTGCCTAGATGAAAATATGGACTTTCACGGACTTTTTTGTAATAATTACAGAGATATTACAGTGAAAGTTGGTGACTACAATGTTATGAAGGAAGAGAAAATGGAACAAGTGAGAACAGTACGGAAACTTGTCACGGTAATAGTATTAATTTTTTTAGACTTCATGTTTCTTTTTATTTTTATGGTTGTTTATAGCAATAATAAATTTATATGTTGCTTTTCGACCTAATTAAGGTGTTGCGCTTTTCGCCATTGCTTTGCTATAGACAAAAAAGAAAATTAATAATAAAAAAACCCTCTCAAACGACACAATGCAGTTCCTTCAAACTTTGCACAAGCCAATGTTATAAATATATGTTTAATGTACATTTGCTAAGAAAAGTTAGAACAGTGAAGAAAAATAGTAAGATCCCCAAAACATCTAAAATTCTATTTGCAATTGATCACAAAACAAAGCAGCACTATTTTAAACATCAATTTTAATGTCTTGATGAGTAATGAGTTACTGACAACGATACATTAGGTCCTTTGGTCTAACAAATGTATATAATTTGAGTTATTTGTAAAAGTATTTTCGACCTTCTATTTCCTGGTCGCAAAAATGGATGTCATAAAAATAAAAAATGTTGATTTCTCTCTTCACAATAGACAGTTCTTTTCAAGGACCTTAGATATTGTTGTCAGTATCATTTCACCGATGTTGACATTCGAATTCTTGTTTAGTGTTGCTTTCTTTTTGTGATCAATTGCAAATAGAATTTTAGAGATTCGTTAGGTCTAACTTTTTTCTCTACTGTTCTAACTTTTCCAAACGTATGCAAAATAATCATACACGTATAGCATTTATTTGTGCAAAATTTTATGGAAGTGCATTGTGACGTTGGAGAGATTTTTATATTTTTCTTTTTTTTTGTCTATGGCAAAGCAATGACGAAAGGCGCAATACATAATAAATGGACTGTGATTGTTAGGTGCGTCTTTGAACACTAAAAAACACTCCTTTTTGTGTAAACCTAGTTTTGAATATTGTGTTTCATGTTTACCTTATTTCAATCCCACTGTTCCAATCATATAAACTACAAACTGTACATGTGCTATATAAAAATGCTTCATAGATACAAATAATATTGCTTTTCTCTGCTGCTTTGTGTGAATTAAAAGGCTGCAGCTATTTTTAAACGCCTTTAGCATTTTGTATGCATAAGTAATAATTTCTCAGAGCATTGTCAAAATTCTATTCTGCTGAGATTAAGGCAAACCCATCAAGATGCCAACTTTATCATGTCCTTGTATTGTCTTAAAAACGGAGTTAAATTATACTTGTAAACATTTACTGCAGATAGAGTGGACGCAGCATTCAGTATACGTAATCAGATCGAAAATAGGGATAGAAATGCTCTCCGCTCCCCACCAATCGATTTTATCACAGGCTAATAATATCCATAACTTGAATCAAACAAATCGTGAGATTCTGTCTTCTAATCCCATTTGGTTTTAAAATTTACCACAGTGACTGTTGTCATGATGGTGTGGTAAAATATGTGACAACGGAAAACTTATTTTTCTATCGTTTTATTAGAATTGTGCATGAACATACATTTCACTTTACAAACCGAAGGCGAAAGTGTATTTTAATGACATTTACAATAGAGACTTTGCAACTTTGAATGGAATCGTAATGCTTCGTAATAATTCAAACACCATCAAACGTTAATCTTTGCATAAATATTTATGTATGATTTAGCACAAGAAATACAATAAAGATACTTCAACGGCATTTGACCGTGACATAGCAATTTTGAAGTTGTCGGGGCCGCTAGTATTCACAAAGAGGGTACAGCCTATAACTCTTGCAGGTAAATATGCATTATCATTTTATGTAAAAACTCGGTTGATAGGGTCATCAAAACCTATTTAAAAAACAAAACAACACATTCATGCGTAAAGCGTTCTTTCACGGAGCTAAAATTAATAATATTTTTCGTTTCTGTATCACTGGTTGTTGTTAAAATCTCTATTCTTATTAACTGAACCGTTTGACATCAGAAATATATTATAAGGAAAGAATGAAAAAGTTCGAAAGCGGAATTTATGACTATTTATAGATGTAATTATTGAAACAGTAGATTTTAGTTTCTTCTCCAGCGAAATCCCCGTGTCAGTGATGTAGCTGGATAATTCTTGTAACGGGTTAGTGTGGGGGAGGGATGTGCGATTGCGTTGCATCAGTTATGTTATTTCCCATGTTATTTTGAGAAAGTTTCTGTTTGTGTTTAGTTTATTATTATGGTGCATTTACTTTTTGAAACATGCATTTATATTTGTAAGATGATTAAGGCTTAAACAATTTCGAGGATTTCTTGATTGTGAAAAGTAAGATGCTGATTTTTAGATAATTTCAGTTTTGTTTGAATATGTTAGAACATTAGAACAAAAAGTTTTTTTCTCCGTGTCGAGACAAAGAATTACAACAGTCAGAATTAAATTACTTAATTTTCAGATGAAAAAATGGAAAGCAGTGTTAAGTCTAGAGGGAACTGTGTGGCTGTCGGATTGGGATTAATAAACAGTAAGTCAGCTTAAATTTTCTGCTATCACAAAAACTACTGGGTATTTGTCAACTTGTTCTTTTATCTACAAGGCTGTGAAACGTTGGAACGATCACACTTTGGTAAAACGGCTTCGTCTTTATTTGAGACTGTTCTATCTGTTTGCCTTGAACAATATAAAAGGGTTTGTTAACAAGGGGACAAGGTCTGAAACTGTGGCTAATATGCCAACTATTGTAATTTTTTCAAGCTACTTTGCTTATATGATGCAAATTTCATGAATGATCTTAAATTGGATCTCTGTCTGCTTAAATAATCGGCTGGAAAGTTTCTGAATCTTTGATTACCTTTACCTTTAAGTTGTAGTTTTGCAGAAATAATTCCCATCTCATTATTCTGCTATTAGCAATCTTACTCTTCTGAATGTAAGATAGAGCATTGTGATCTTTCTGTATCACAAAGTTTGTACCATATAAGTACTTCTGGAATTTACATAAACCAAATGCTATTTGCAAACATTCACGCTCCATTACGGAGTAGTTTCTTTCTCGTGGAAGCAACGTTTTGCTTGCAAAGGCAATGGGAAATTGTCCATCGTCTTTGAGCTGTAACAGTGCAGCTCCTATGCCATTCTCCGAAGCATCACGCTGAAGGGTGAAATTCCATCCAAAATCAGGCAGACGGAGAATTGGTGCTTGCGTAACTGTTCCTTCAGTAGTTTAATGGCCTCGTCTTGTGCCATCCCCCAGTTAACTTTTTTTGACTGACCTTTCTTTCTGAGATCAGTCAGCGGTGCGGCTGTCCCAGCGAATGATGGGATGAACCGCCTATAGTAGCTGGCCAAGCCTTTAAATACCATAGCTTGTCTTTTTGTGGCTAGTATTTCAGCTTGACGAATTTTCTCAAGCTTTTCTTCTTCTATCTGAAGAATACCGTTACCAACCGTATTGTGAGTCCGGTGAATCCGACGTTGCTATATCCTATAAGACATTCAGAATAACTGTTTTGCCTGCACTTTTAATTCTGGTAAACAGATCTCTCAACATCTCTAAGTGTTGATCCCAAGATGCTATATGGTCTAGAACATCGTCGACATCTCGACATAGTCGTCGGTATTGTGGCAATCTGCGAGTAATTTACGCATCATGCGATTAAATGTAGCTCCTAAATTCACCATGCCAAAGGGCATTTTTCGGAATTGATAAGTTCCGGACTCCGTTGTAAAGGCTGTTAAATGACGACAGTCTTCAGCAACTTGAATTTGCCAGTAGCCTTTGACCAAATCAACCTTTGTAAAATACTTGTCGGTTGTGAGCTTAGCCACTATGTCGTCAATTGCTTATAGGTTCTGTGTCGAACTTGGTGACGGCATTTAATTTTCTATACTCAATACAAAATTTATTACTGCCATCCTTCTTTCGCACTATCACTGTGGCGAGTAATACTCTGATGTAACTGGTTCTATAATATAAGTTTCGAGCTACCTCCACATCACCGCTCTCTATATCGCAAGAGCGACAGAACCTAGTTACATCACTAGTAATGTCAGGCCAAAAGAAGCTTGTCATGATCCTGTCTTCGGTGTTCTTTGCAGAAAGATGCCCTCCAACTATTGACTTATTGGCGAGCTGCATAACTCCTTAACTAAATGTCCACAATCTGTAAAATATCAACTATGTTTGAACCTCTCTTCTGTTCAAATATTCGATAGAAGACACCTTTGCGGTCTTCATATCTTAATTAATGACAACCTTTGGTTATCAGCTCTTTGTTGGTCAAGGTGTGTGACCATAATTTGTTCAATGACGTGTCTTTCTTTTGACCATGTTTCAATGAATCAACATTGATCTCTGAGTTGCAAGAGGGTATTGAGACATTCAATGCGTTGATCGGTTGCTCAGCTTTCTTAGCTTGGGCTTTCGTCATGACTGCAGCAACGTTTGACTCGTGTATAGAGGATTTTGGTTCATGATGTTTAGTCCAGTTTGGGTCTGGTTTGTCAAGCACACAAGGTTTTTTTCCTTAAACAAGATCACATATCAGTGATTTTGGCACCATGGTCTCTATCTCTCCTTTTTAATATGGAGTTAATGCTTATTTTAGCAGTTGGAACAGTCTTAGCTTGGCCATCGAAAGTTATCATAACTATTTGCTTTGCTGACAACTGATCATCACGGACTAAATCCCTCCTGATTGCTGCTGGCTCAAAGCTTGTGTCTCTAAGGACACTCACCTCTCTTTCTCCGACATACCCTGTCCGTATGTCGAAGTAACGCTTAACTTCTAACATTTCTACGGTACATGCTTCTGTGATGACTGGCATTCACTCTCCATTTGCTAGCTTTAGTTGGCTGTACTCAATATTTTCGTTTATGGCAGCACGCGTGCATAATGCTGAAACCTGTTTTTTTTCATTTGCTCGGCCTTCATCACTTTTCACAGTCTTTTGAGTTCCTTTTGGTCCATCGCGAAATCGACAGTCTCGTGCAAGATGATCAACTTTGTTACAGTTTAAGCACGTCGGCCAGGAATTGTTTGTGCCAGACTTTTGTGTTGTCTCTTTATTCCGGTCATATGATTTGACACCTTATTAGGCGTATGGCTTGTCTTGAAACTTCTGTTATAGGTCATCGTCCCTCCATGGGCTTCTATATATTGTTCTGCCATCCTGGTCACATCTTCGACCGATCTTGGCATTCTTTCCTTCATGAACAAAGCCAAGTCCGGAGAACAACTTTGAATGAATTGTTCCGTTTTCATGAGGTCCGACAGAGCTTTGCACGTATTATCTATCTCTGCTATCTCTGTCCATCTATTGAAATATCTCCTTAGCCTAGCAATGAACTGAAATACAGTTTCGCCCTGTAATGGCTTGCCTTCTCTGAACTTCAACCTGAACCCCTCTTCGGTCAGCTGATATCGTTTCAAAACAGCTTTCTTTTACGCTATGTAATCGTTCGCCTCTTCTGGAGGCATGCGAGTATACACTTCCAATCCTTTGCCAGTTAATAATGAGCTTATACTCACATCCCATGTGGATTCATCCCACTTCTGGCTCTTGGCAAAACGTTTTAAACGTTCTATTTAAGCTGTTCACAAACTCCGTTTTTGATGCAGCCTTGTCACCTTATTTAGCCTTTAGACGAAGAATCTCCATCTCTTTATCCTTCATCAAGACGCTGAACTTCGATCTCTTACTGCTCCTTCCGAAGTAGCACTTCATCTTCTTACTCATCCTTGCGAATTTGGGCTTCGCGTCTGAAACGATCCATCTCACGTCGCTGAGCACGCTCTTTTCTTTCATGGTACTCAGCCCCCTTCTTTTCAACGTATGTTGACAGTTCTGAGCCTTTCAGTCCCAGCCTTTCGCCTAACTTTATCCACTTTTCATAATCCATATTAAACTATATAGTTGTTTACACACAGCTGATGATATCTTCTGTTAACTATCCCGGACGAGCCCCCAATTTGCCAAGAGCTACCGAGAGAACCTACGTCTTTATTTAAGACTGTTCATTCGTTTAGCCTTGAACAATAAAAGTGTTTGTTAACAAGGTAACAATGTCTGAAACTGTGGCTAATATTCCAACTATTTAGTTTTTTTTCTCAAGCTAGTTTGCTTATTTGATTGAATGAAATGTTGAACTACGTGATTTACTATGATTTATATTGGAAACTAAAAAGTTTTGATCGCGATTCTTTCTAAACAAGGACTTTCTTTCTAAACAAGGACTTTCTAACTATGGACTATCTATCAAACAGCTTCAACTCTATGGAGGTCAGCCACTACAATTATGTTGGGACTATGACGTCCTAACCGTATTGAGTTCCTGACTCGAGTCTTGATAACAGATTGTTCAATCTAAGCAGCCATTTCAGAGAAGCTAAGCTTCGTAAGAGACTACGGCAGCCGTCGAAGGAACCGTACGTACACTGTAAATCTGATTCTTCCTTTGTGTTACAACACTTCAATCGTACTTCGTACTAAGTAACCTCTCTGAGAAGTAAGCATACGGAGAGAACCCGAAAACCTTTCGGCAGCACAACAAATTGGCCTCGCTAACAATCTTAAGCCAGCCAGTTGGCCTCGTTAACTATGTTAAGCCAGCCAGTGTTGCATTAAACAACTTGTTCCAAAAGTTAAAACTGGCCCCTATATATTTACCTTATATTTGACAATACAATGGTTTAAGGTTCGCATGCATAAATTGTAGGGATGTCAACGAATCCTGAATTTGGGATCCGAATATCCGTTGAACGATCCGAACGGATATCCGGATATCCGAATATAAACACTTTGCTAGACATAAAGATAAAAAATAGACATAAGCGCTTCATAACTTTAATATTTTAATTACGAACAATAAAGATTTGGGTATTCTTAATAAGTATTTTCTTTTTTCAGTTGTTAAATAAATATTGCAAAAAGTTTGAAATTAAAACGATAAAAAACTATGTAATGAACTATACATTTGCTGTATTTTTTTATCATCATTTTACTTCACAAAATGTCGCAAACAGCGAACTATTGAAAGGAAGGCATAACAAAGTATTTGTTTAGAACGTCGAGATCGCGAGATCAAATAAAAAATGAATTCATCAATAATTTAATAAATAGAAGCAAACTGACATAATTAAACGTGAGTAATTGATTTATGACCGCCAAACCTGTTGTCTACAGAATTATAGCTCTATCCATTCTCAATAAAACCGATCACAGAGAATTAAAGATACTTTTCTTTACTCGAAATAGATAAACTTCAAACGTTGACCATTAATTAGCAAGTTCTTATGTATACTGTCATACTTTAGCACATTTCTAGACCTGTGAAGCCCAATTTACTGCGTGTCATCACCTCTTGATAATCCGTTTAACATTCTTATGCTTAAATGCATACCGACATTGAAGAAAGATAATTTAGCAAAATAAAACTAAATTACAATATTAAAAATTTAAAAGTTTTTTTATAAACGGATATCCGGATGCCAAATTTGATCCGGATATCCGATGATCCAAACGAATATCCGAATATTCGGATATCCGTTGACATCCCTAATAATTTTACCTAAAGACTAAAGCGTCTTCAAATCACTTAATTCATTAAAGGTTATAAGTTATAACTTTTACAAAATGAAATTATCTGTATCAAGCACAATTGTCTTTGCATCAATTTGTGTGATTAAATCAACTCCAGTCTAATAAATACTATTATTATACATGAATCTATGATATCATATATATATTTATATAAATGTATATATAATTAGACAGAAAAAAAATGACATACGTTCTCGCTTATTGCCTGGCCTGCTTCTAGTCTTTGTCTCTGATTCCCTTAAATAAAAGCACTTTTAAAATGAATTGGGGTAATTCTTTTTCTGTGATCTACTTTCTGATGATGAACATCAAAGACAACGTGAAAATTAGCTACACTTAAGTGTCATCCTGTCATCGTGTTCTTGCTGATTTTACTCCAGGAGCTCAGGGCCCAAGATCATAAATCTAAGTTTTGAGATCAGTCTCAAATCTCAAGGATCTGATTGGCTGAAATGGCGACTGGTCGCCATTTCAGCCAATCAGATGCTTGAGATTTGAGACTGATCTCCAGATTTAGTTTTATGATCTTGGGCACTGGTCTCGGTAAGATCATTGAGTACCCGCCCCTTCGGCTTTGCAATGCTCTTAGCTTCTTATGTTTTATATGTTTGTGTGCTTTTGCATGCAACATTGTTTAGCCGATAAGTGTGTTGGAGTTTTTTCACCAAGACAACTTGTACTTGTTTGTTGATATGAGAACCTGTTGGGGCAAGTGTGAGGTTGGTGCACCCTAGAACCTGGTTTAACCCCAAGTGGCAATTAGATTTGCCACTGACCGTTCCAAGGCGGTAACCCCTCGGGTTATCATTTTTGTTTATTGTTAGTGGTGTCTTTTTTGAAACTGATCATTTTATTAACCATGCTCTCTCTCCCTTTCTTCTTCTTGATTGTGTCGGGAGGCTGTTTTTTCTGAATGTGGCGATTCCTGATATGCATATTTCACCTTTTTTTAAATATAGATTAATAAATGGGCAAGCAGTACCACTTGTCGATAATGGACCTGCCATTTGAATAATGGCTCGAGGGACATTATTATATGGCAGGGCCATTATCGACAAGTGGCACTGCTTGCCCATTTATTTATTACATGTATACATTCTTTAAAAATGACCATCGCTTCACTTGGTACTTGATTGAGCACTTTCATTAATTCAATGTCATGCTGTCAATTACTAAGTCATTAGATTAAGATGTGATGTAATTAAACTGATGTTTACATTTCAAACAGTACCAGTTGTTAAGTATGTTATAATTCAAGACTTTATTTTACAATCATTTGAAAATGAAAGGAAAATGATTAATTTTGAATGCTCGGAGTGAATGTCTTGGTATGAGTCTGTAAATGCTATGATTTGAGAGTACTTTATTCTTTTACCGCTGCTGCGAGATTCGTTGTATCAATGATCAGGCTTTATGAGAATTTGAGGCACGCCACGGGGAAAGGTACCTTCGGTCATTTTTTATGTCATTTTCGTTGTTACTATATTTAGAAAGAACTTTCAAATTTTTATTATTTTCTCATAACAAAACAGTGATTTTGTTACACATTTTTGACAATAAAATGGTATTTTTTCCGCGAATTGCATAATAATTAATGTCGTCTGCTCAACTTTATGACGTCGTTTCAAGGATTGACGTCAAACTGCCCTAAGGTACCTTTTCCCGTGGCGTGCCTCATTTGGAAAAATCAAATGAAAATAATATACAAACCATTGTGATTTAAAATTGGATATATTTCACTGGTATGTACAATTTAAATTTATGTTTATTATGAAATGTGACGAAACCACGAATACAATTAAACATCTAAAATAGTCCAAGGGCCATTATCAAAATAGCCCAAGGGCCATTATTAATTTGTTAATGCCCTGTATACTAGAATAATGCTTCCGGTCATTACTAAAATATGTTACTAAAATCGGTATACATATCCAAAAACAAAATCATAACAACACAAAACATTATTTTAATTGCATACATCAGCACTAGTATTACGATACTGTCAACATTTTTAAACAACATTCAGTTACATGTTCGAAAAGGTGAAATATGCATATCAGGAATTGCCACATTCAGAAAAAACAGCCACCCCACACAGCCAAGGAGAGGATAAGAGAGAGAGAGAGAGAGAGAGAGAGAGAGAGAGAGAGAGAGAGAGAGAGAGAGAGAGAGAGAGAGAGAGAGAGAGAGAGAGAGAGAGAGAGAGAGAGAGGTTACCGCCTTGGAACCGTCAATAGCAAACCAAATTGCCACTGGGGGTTATACCAGGTTCTAGAAGAGGGACATTCATGTTTGTCACATGTTTACGTGACCAGGAAATTTAAGGTCAAAACACTTTGACAAATATCTCATACTGTTAGACAAAAAGACACACCATATTGTTTATTATTTAGTAGCATGTTACTTATATGGGTATTTAATATGGCGTTTTGTGTTTTTAGTTATTGTGGTTAAATGTAAAAAGAATTTGAGAGAAATTATTTGATCTAGTTATTTTTCTTTACTGTTCTAGCATTTTTTCATTTTTGCAAAATAAAGATACATTAAAGTTTTATTGAATTGCGTTTTGACGTTTTTATGCCTCCGCCATGAAATGGCGACGGGCATTAAGAGTTGCTCCTGTCCGTCCTTCCTTCCGTCCGTCCGTCCGTCCGATATTCTCGTGAACGCAACTCCTCCTACACTACTGGTCGGAATTAAATGAAACTTGACCACAATGCTTGGCCTGATATGTAATTGTGCATGAAGGTGGGGTTTCGCTCTTACATGTTCCGTTCAGAAGTTATTGCCCTTTGATACTTCCATTTACATTAGTTTTAATAGGAGTATATCTCGTGAACGCAACTCCTCCTACACTACTGGTCGGAATTTAATGAAACTTGACCACAATGCTTGGCCTGATATGTAGTTGTGCATGAAGGTGGGGTTTCGCTCTTACATGTTCCGTTCAGAAGTTATTGCCCTTTGATACTTCCATTTACATTAGTTTTAATAGGAGTATATCTCGTGAACGCAACTCCTCCTACACTACTGGTGGGAATTTAATGAAACTTGACCACAATGCTTGGCCTGATATGTTGTTGTGCATAAAGGTGGGGTTTTGCTCTTACATGTTCTGTTCAGAAGTTATGGCCCTTTGATAATTCCATTTACATTAGTTTTAATAGGAATATATCTTGTGAACGCAACTCCTCCTACACCTCTGCTGGGAATTTGATGAAACTTTACCACAATGCTTGGCCTGATATGTTGTTGTGCAAAAAGGTGGGGTTTTGCTCTTACATGTTCTGTTCAGAAGTTATGGCCCTTTGATACTTCCATTTACATTAGTTTTAATAGGAATATATCTTGTTTCTTATATTTTGTGCATTTTGCCCATAACTTAAAAACTACTTGAGATACTGCCTTGAAACTTGAAATATATTTTCACCATCAAAATCTACATCATAACCAACAAGACCCATAACCATGCTTCCAATATTTTCAAATTATGCCCCTTTTTCACTTACATTTTGTGTTAAGAAAAATATACACTTTGCCCTTAACTTTGTTTGGAATGGAGGGATTTCAAAATAACTTGGCACAAATGTTCACCATAACAAGGCGGTGTGTCGTGACTGTAGGTCCAAGGTCAAGGTCAATGTTACTAAAAATAGAATTTTCTTGCAAAATCCTGTCCGCTCTGTAACTTTGTTATTTCTTATTGGATTTTTTAATAACTTGGTATAATTGTTCACCATATCAAGACGGTATAACACATACATGCCCAAGCCTTTAGGTCCAAGGTTAAGGTCACTGTTACTAAAAATAGAATTTTCTTGTCCGGGCTGTTACTTTGTTATGAATGGAGGGATTTCAAAATAACTTGGCACAAATGTTCATCATGACAGGGCGATGTGTCACGTACCATGCCCATGCCTGTAGGTCAAAGGTCAAGGTCAGTGTTACTTAAAATAGAATTCTCTTGTCCGGGCTGTTACTTTGTTATGAATGGAGGGATTTCAAAATAACTTTGCACAAATGTTCACTATGACAAGGCAGTGTGTCTGCACAATACCCAAGCCTGAAGGTCCAATGTCAATGTCATTGTTACTAAAAATATAATTTTCTTGTCCAGGCTGTAACGTCATTATAAATGGAGGGATTTCAAAATAACTTGACACAAATGTTCACCATGACAGCGCGGTGTATCGCGTACCATGCCCATGCCTGTAGGTCAAGGTCACTGTTACTAAAAATAGAATTCTCTTGTCCGGGCTGTAACTTTGTTAGGAATAGATTGTTAGGAATAACTTGACACAAATGTTCATCATGACAAGATGGTGTGTCCCGTACCATGCCCATGCCTAGGTCCAAGGTCAAGGTCACTGTTACTAAAATAGAATATTCTTGTCAGGGTTGTAACTACATTAGAAATATAGTAATTTCAAAATAACTTGGCAGAAATGTTCACCATGATAAGGTGGTGAGTTGTGTACCATGTCCATGCTTGTAGGTCCAAGGTCAAGGTCACTGTTACTAAAAATAGAATTTCCTTGTCCGGGCTATAACTTTGTTTTGAATGGAGGGTTTTCAAAATAACTTGGCACAAATGTTCACTATGACAAGGTGGTGTGTTGCGTACATTACCCATGCCTGTAAGTCCAAGGTCAAGGTCACAGTTACTAAAACTTGAATGTACTTGTTCGGGCTATAACTTCTTTATGAATGAAGGGATTTCAAAATATCTTGGCACAAATGTTCACTATGACATTGCATTTCATTACCACCAACTTCTTCACAGACATTTCCATAATGAGAAGACAACAGTGCCACAAATACAAATAATTTACTTGATCATCAAGTTTATGCATATTCTTATAATTACTTGAACATCACTGTCTTTGAAATGCTATTATTCCCATCATTGCACTTTAGTATCTGGAAACGATGCATAGCGGGGGCATCCGTGTCCTATGGACACATTTCTAGTTGATAATTTTCTTTTCTTATCGATGAACGTTAAATGATGAGTAGAGACGGCCCTTATTGCCATGTGTAATATTTGAATGTATACGAGTTTATTTTGGACTTTTTTTCACATCTTTTGAAATCTTCACATCTTAATTATACTAAAACTGATGTCATGTCTTTTAAGTAAGAAGGCAAGTTATGCATTTCATGCTTTGAACACAGTCTTAATATTTGGAAACATTTTCCGTGCTTTAAAAGAAACATAAAATAATAATTGTCACTTGACATCGTAAAAGGGAGCGACACATGAGGGCACGTGCGAGTCTTAGATAATTAGGGAGTGTGTGAGTTAAATAGTTAAATGTCGAATAAATTGTGGCTAGGCGGTGTCGCCGTACGGATTCACTCCCCAGTATGGGCAAAATCATTCACGTGTGCGTGTTTGGTAATTAGAGGCAAAAAACATGTACATGATCATTATTGTAAAAGAATGCAAAATGCGGTCTTCAAACATTGCCCGTGTAATCTGTGCATTTTATCATTTTGTAGGGGAAGAACAAAAGCTCGCATTGAAAGTTCAAGAAGTTGCTGCTCAGATAAAGAATAACGATCTTTGCTCAGGTAAAATACCGGAATCGCTTACTCGATATCAGCTGTGTACGATGAATAGGCGAAGCCAAGGTGGTACTTGTACGGTAAGTTCTTTAATATTGAAATGCCGAACCAAATGCATACCATCGTTTGGAATCATTCGAAATTGTACTATTTATTTTTGTAAATATTGAGTTTCGCTCAACCCGGGCAAGGCGGCGTGGACATTAAGATGCATTTTCATAAACAGGCTTTAGATTTTCGTTGATCACATTTATTAGTTTGCTCTAGGATATATCACATATTAATATACCGTTCTTTCATACATGTACATTATTGTTTGTATTGTAGGGAGACAGCGGCGGACCACTAATTTGCATGGATTCTAAGCATAGACCCATCCAAGTTGGAATAGTGTCATGGCGTCCTCGAAATCATGATTGCCAATCTGGATTTAAAATTTTAACAAGAGTGGCGACACTGAAGTCTTGGGTGAACTCAAACAAACAATAAAAATATTTGAAAATATAATGTGTTCTTTAATTTCCCAGTTTTGTTTGTCTTGTCCTTTAAGTTTTAGTTGGCATCGAAACTCTTGCATATAAATGCAATATGCAAAAATCTACATTAAACTGCAGACAATTAACGGACTTTTAAATTACACGTTTCACCTCTGCATATTGATAGAAAGATATATTTAAATCGTATATTTTAAATAAAAGAACTTACAAAACAAAGTGTTTGTTAACAAGTGAGTTGGCTTTATTGAGATTTTACATCTGTCTAATATATTGGTCTTTTGTATGTTGCGAAAGTTTGGTCTCTATATATAGTATGGGATCCGTCATCATCTTTTTATTATAAGTCTTCAAAAATTGTATGTATGTATAGTCTACCAGCACAATCGTCTATTTAGCTCCTACCTGTTGCCATGCTTTCCGAAATTTTAAATATAACAAAAAAGTGAATTATGCATGAACTTATCAGTTACTGTCACACCCATAGAACACTGCCTCTCCACGCATCCAAAAAGTAGAGATGAAAGGGAACACGGGTTATCTTATGATCAGTTGCAAAAAAAAGACATCAACAAACAATTGACGAAAAAAAAACCTCAAAGGTTACCGCCACTGGGTTTTTGCCTGCACTAAATTTTCCTCGGTATGTTCTCTTATGACGAAACAAAATAGCATTGTCAAGCAAAAGGGCATATAGAGTCCAGAGCTCATGGAGTCAAATCAGCAAGAACACAATAACATGAAAAAAAAAACAAATCGAGCGATATCACTATTTATTTTTCCATAATAAACTTACTTTGCAATACCTTGCTGCAGTAGTGATTTTAAACTGCACCTGTGACTTTGAATTAAATCTTCATTTTTGATACCGCTAACCTTGCTTTATTTTTTTCAGAATAATATTACTATCCATCAATTTATGGGTCGGAAAAAATCAAAAATGCTTACAACAACAGGAAAACAATAAATTAAGATTTTTTTTAATTTAAATTCACATGTAAACAGAATTACGGCTTCTTTTTGGGGAACCATCTTAATTTTTTTTCTGTAGCCGATTTAATGTTTGTATGTGATTACTAGTATTATTAAATTAATATTTCTCTGACGTAGATTAACATTTAGTATGTCTAAGCATTTGATTTTCGAGTCGAAATTCACGTTGTTATCTTTCTCTTCGCCAAATTCGGTTAAGCAGGGTTTGTAAATATTTCTCTTAGCCGAATTAGGATAAAACAAATTGTTCTGTGAAACAATAAGCAGATAACTCTTGTGCAGATACAGACTGCGTTATTTATCTAGTAGCCGAATTCGGTTAAGCAGGTTAAGTGTAAATATTTCTCTACACCGTCAGAGACGGATTATTCTACGAATCTATAAGCAGATTAAGGCGAAATAGTCTTTTAGGTAGACGAATTTGGTTAACCAGGTTTTGTAAATATTTCTCTCTAGCCTAATTCGGCTAAGAAAAGTGTTCTAAGAATTTGTTAGCAGGTCGTTTAAAACGTATTTAAAGACCTAATTCGCAATATTTAACCGAGAGGTTACCAATTTGAGCTACTGGTAAAACTCAAAATTAGTGTAATCGGAAGTAAAACGCATTATGTAGTGACCGAATTCGGTCACTTTGAACAATACAGTCTTATCCGCTTGTCTTAGTTCTCAACAAGCATTCTCTATTACCTGACTGAATTCAGTCAGATGACACAAATTCAACTTCATTTATTCTTTTTCGCGGAGAGTAGTTGTTGAAGAAAGCAGAAAACATTTAGTGACTGAATTCAGTCACGATATGAAATTTGGTTAAATTTTAAGTTATTTTTATTGTATTAGTGTTTAACACTTTAATCACAATTTTAGACAGGAAAAATGAAAAAAAAAACAAACACAAAAACTCTGATAATGTAAAATGTTTACTTGACTGAATTCAGTCAATGTGCTAGTTTCTAAATATTCAAGTTTGCCAAAGACATACTACAACATATATACAACTGCTTATAAATATTATAGTAACCGTTGTAATGGTAGTAAACTATTGGGCATAAGAGAATAGGGTCAATCTAAAAAAGAACGTGTTTTCTGTTATATATGATTACGTTCATTGAGATCATTAACATCATTGCAAGCTCTAGAAACACTCGGGATTAACGCGTGTAACGGCAAAGTTATGTACATCGACAGCTAGTGTATTTTTCTCAACAGAAAGTCGTTTATAAAACGTCCCGCTGTTAAGACCTACACCTGACCCGTTTCTGTAAAATTAAGAAAGAAAACATAACATAGTGGTGACTCAAACATCGAACAGTTATCAAGGTGGGTAATGTATGGTTTATTTTACGTTTTTCAAACCATTTAATGCTAAGCTTGTCAATGATATATTTTATCTGATATTGCGATATATTCGCGAAATTGCATTTTCTGATTATTTCGTATTGAAGTGTCCATACATATAAGCATCAGCCTCAAGAATCAAAACATTACTTATCATTTCCTAATTGGTGTTAATTAAGGTGTTTCTATTCCTAGGTGAAAATATAAAAAATGTGTACGTGTCTATTTGAAATCAATAAAAGTGTGTGCGTTTCTATTCGGCCTTGTGTGCATTAATCATTGAAAACTGTTTTCGTGTTATTGGGACACGTGTATGGGAAGATGCGGTAATAATAACGTTTCATATTAATATGGTAAATATTAATAAATACATCACTGGATGTTCCTACTCGAGACAATGGCTGACACTAAGTAAATATTTAGTAGTCTCCACTTTTTGCTTTGTGGGGCATAAGATGGCTATGGTCAGGTTGTCATGATAAGAACATCACTAGGTTTTACTGACGCAATTAAAGTAAGTGTATGTCTATATATGAGAAAATGCCCATATATGAAAAGGCCCTTACTATAACGTCATAATAAATATAAACATTTTTGGAGGTCACTCAGAATTTAATAAAAACAGGGCACCGGTTTTAATGTGTCAGATCACAGTTAATTAATAAATGACCTATACTTTTCTTTCTGATAATAGACAGTACAAACACACATTTTTAAAAGAATGTAAGCTCATCAAGAAAAAACATTTTGAAAGGAATAATACATTAAAAGGAATTTTAGAACTTCTGTTGCATAATGTCAGTGTTAATTCATAATGCTTCACTTCTGACACCCATCGACGTCGGCTTGGTCAGAAAGTTATTTTAAGTGCATTATATATATAAAATAACCCATACTTATGTGCATTATTTTTTGCAGGACTAAAACAGTAACGATAATGCGAAAGCAAAGTTCAGGCCTAGTGTGGAAGATGCCGTTAGTGACAGCCAGATCACCTATTAATTATATATACCGTTTAAGAACGGTTTTTGAGATTATTAGCTGAAATGTGTTGATGCATTAACTGACTGTTAAATAAAATATACCCGGTAACTATATCTGAACGTCGTATTTCTTTTTAAGGTTTAGTGATCAAAATAATTAGAGTACTGTGTATTAGTGTAACTTATATCTGCTCAACCCGGAGATAGGCGGCGTGGGCAGTAATATGCGTTTCCATCGCTCCCCATGAACAGGCTCAATCAAACCGATCCTGCAATATTTGCATATTTATCGTGTTTGGTAGCTTTTAACGTTCCCTTTTCATATATTTTAAAACTGCTGAAAATGCTCTCTTCCCAGGGGCCTTGTTCATGTAACATCTTAAAAGCATCTTAAAATAGTTGCACTCGATTTTAAATATATCTATCAATATATCTCAGTAGACAATTTCAACATATAAATGTAAAAGTGTTATACATGTATATACTTCAATTATACATGCATCCTATTTTGCAAACCAATCTACATGTATACAAAGAAATAAAAGTTAAAGATGTTCCTTTTATAACGTCAACGGTTCTCTTATTTCTGAACACTGTCCCGAGGCTACAAGAATTGTTTATGATAAATCTTTTTTTAAGTATTTAGCAATGATGATACAAAGTGCAAAAAGTTAAGAGTACAACCTTTTAAAAACAACAATGCAGTGTATACAGATAAACCCCTGCCACACTATGGCAGCAACGATCCTATGGCGTTCAAGAACGCCGTGGTCCGCGCAGTACGATCGCAAGCACAGCCGCAACGCAACGCAAGGCAACGCAGCGGTATCGCCAGTAGAACGCCGACTGACGTTTGAGAATGCACACAAAAAAAAACGCCGTCGCTGGTGTTCTGAAAAGAGCGCAGTGGGGTCCCTGGAGCAACGCAGTAAGGTCTCCTTCAATGAAGGAGGAGCTCTACTAGTGCGCACAGAGGTCGCAGTGCGAACGCTTTGGTTGTTAGTGGCGCTTGTACGGAGATTTTAGCAATCTCAGAGATGTCACAGCGTCTGCACGGCTCGTCCAAGGCGCTTATATAGAGTGTTATTTATTTTATTGCGATCTGTATGCTCCCATTGCGCTTCTACCGCTTTCATCGTCGTTTCCATAAAAAAGACGAAAAACTGATATAAATTTATAAGATTTGCTTATAAACATTCATTTCACCATGGATGATGTACGCCAGAAAGCCTAGCTACTGCTTGCCAATATACAAGACGATAAATTGTACATATCAATCTAGGGCGACGACGGAGGGCCCGAAGGCATAGATTCAACTGTTCGAGAAGAAACCAATAATTAATGAAGATGTGTTTATTCACTTCGTATTATAGGAATAGCAAACGAACGTCTTCAGCATGCCGTCAGCGCAGTACACGCAGTGTAAGAGCCTCGAGAGCACAGTCAGTCGCCAATAATAACATGTACGCAACGATAAATAATACGAACCTACAGAATGCATACTGCCATAACGTTCCTTTTATTATATTCCTTTCTCGCTCACAAAAAATCTAAATAAACTAAACAACACCATTTTTAGTCAACAACGTGGTTTACATAATAGCAGAATTAAAAATAGTAACGCGATAGTTAATTTATGAATGGCGTGGAAAATTTATGAATGGCGTAATCATATCGTAACGGTTGTAAAACTGCGACGGAAATTTCCAATTTTGGAGTTCGTGATGTGCCGTAAATTACGACAACATAGTGTGATGTAGTATATGACATCACACAGAACACGGGAAGCTGTAACATAAAGAATTGTAAAACGGCATTGTCTGATATGGAATTATTAATGTGACGAGTTGTATCAATTTTGCGGATTAACCCGCTGCACTATGCTAAAATCATTCATGGATATATATAATAAAAAATTTCTTGCGATCTCACGGGCGAAGTCTTGAAAGTTAAACAACACCAGACCAACGCACTTGAAAACGCGGTATAGTGTGACAGGGGTTTAGATTATATTAATAAAAATGTACTTACGAGTAATCTTTAGGTAAACATGTATCTTATTTCTTATTCTGAATTTCTAACATTGCTTCCACTGCCACTTAGGATTGAATTAATAGCTTTCCAGTTATTTCACCAAACCATAGATCATTAAATTGTGTCGCCACATCGCGACTGGGTACTTTAAATGTTGCACATTCAATCAGTGCTGTTATCAGTTACGTCCTTTGAAGTAAATAAATATGCAATCCCATTACTGCACATGAACTGGCTCAATCAAATCAGTTCCATTTTCATCTATTTCAAAGTTCCCTTTTCATCTATTTCAATATCACAGTAGCATTGTGTATGCAGTGAGGCGGCTGTAAAAAGTCTCCCCGTACATTCAATCAGTGATGTTATGAGTTACGTTCTTTGAAGGTCGTTAGGCACGATATTTATGTACTAATTTATAGTACTTCTAAAATTACCTTTGTTTTTATATTTTGGCCAGTTTAAAGATTGGTGGTTTCAATATCCTAGCCAATAAGGTTTAGGATATTGTCCAATCACCCCCAAGGATATACTTGCTGCTTTTTTAAATTTTGCCTTTGGCGTTGTCTGTGATACGCAGGATTTATATTCTAAGATCCCCTGTCAAAATTCTATTCTGTTTAGTTCCGCCCATTGTTTCCTCGTTTAGGGCAAACCCATTCTTTTATCTGGGGAGACCATACGCCGCTGAACATGGAATGGTATTAATCTGAAAATACCTAATTGAAGGTTCCATGTTCACCGCCATATGCATACCATCGTTTGGGATGGATAAAAAAGTACTGTTTATTGGGATAAATATTGAGTTGCGCTCACCCCGGGTCTAGGCGGCGTGGGCAGTATATGCAATCCCATTACTGCCCATGAACAGGCTCAATCAAACCGAGCCTGCAGTATTTTCATATTTGTCGTGTTCGGTGGCTTTCAAAGATTCCTTTTCATCTATTTTATATTCTATTTTTGACGAAGAGACTGTCTCATAGATGTACGTCAAATTTTACTCTGGATGTACCCCTGCGCTTTGACGTGGCTCATCATTTTACCCGCCAAATGAAACGCAGCATCGAAATTCAGCATAGTCTTTTTCCTGAAAATAAAAAAATGATTTCGTTGATCAAAATACGCTTTAAATGTTACTTCGTAGAACAGGATTTCGTTGATCAAAATACGCATTAAATTTTACTTTGTAGAACAGGATACACAGTAGCTGTGCAACACACTACTGCAGAAAACCAGCCTTACTGAAATACAGAAGCAATTAGCGAATAATTATTATATGGGGTGCGCCACGGGAAAAGGTGTCTTCGGTCATATTTTTCGACATTTCAGTTGTTTCTATATTTAGAAAGAATTTACAATTATTTATTATTTTCCAGTAAGTAAAAGGTTAGTTTGTTACATCTTTTGACGATGAATTGTTTTTTTTTACCACGAAATACATAATAATTAATGTCGTCCGTTCAAATTTATGACGTCATTTCAAGGATTGACGTCAACTGTCCGAAGGTACCTTTTCCCGTGACGCGCCCCATATCACGTCATTTATACACTAAATTATAATTTTTATACGTATCATTACTATTATCTTTGTAGTGTTTATATGTAGATGACTTTTTGCAGGAAATATAAAACCTAGTTTCCTGACATTACCTTAACTAAAGCACTGTGCATAACAAAAAGAGGTGTCAGTTTATGTTAAATAACATTTACCATTGTTTTGTGATTATTTTGAGATAAAAATCAGCTAGGTATTCAATCTAGAAATGTGTTTATTATTATTATTATTTTTGAATATATGTAGTGGAAATCAATTTTTATCCTACATGACGTAATCGACGTCAAACCGTTCGCGGAAAGTGAAAATTGTTTAAAGCGCTTATATATTTACAGATCAATGTGTAGAAAACCTTTAAAAAGCTAGTGTTTGCAGCTTTCACTACCTATTTTATCATGAATGAGTAGAATATACAATATTTAAGGTACATTTCAAACCGTATTCTGTTTTACCGATTCTGTATGTTTAAAGCTTAACGATGAAGTCAGTATGTGTAGAATATTTCAGAAGTCCCAATATCTATTAAAATCTTGATAATCATGACTCTTAAAGTGCATTTGCTAAACAGAACCTTTTCTATATTGTTAGTACTGCTACATTAGTACGGGGAGGGCTATGGAAAGGGGTCGACAAAAATTGCAACAGAAAAGATTTGATGGGTTTTATGAAAGAACAGTATAACATACATTAAAATGGACGAAATCGGGCCATTATTAATCAATTTGCATAAACTGGCTCCCCCGCTCCCCGAAACAAAATGAGGGTCTCAACAGGGTCTACACTACATAAACTCATCTGTACGTATGTTCTGTTTTGTTAGATTGAGATCGTTATCAGTCTATCCACAACGAATTTACTATCAAATACCAAGTTCTCTATAAATGCGTGTCCCGACTGTATGCATTTAAGCGGACAATGTGAATAACCCCAACCCTATTTTGTCAAACCCAAATGTAAACACCGATTTTAAAAATCAGCATCTCAACAAATATTGCACTAATCTTACCAAATCGGGTATCGACCGAAAATTCCAGTATTCCTCTGTTGAATTCCGCCTGGCTTTGCTAAGGAAATTAAGAACATCGTTTTATTTACATGCTTAGCGTTTACCTACAAACAAATGGCATAACTACAAAACATGCTGAAGGTGACGCAGATTTGTTAGTTGTAGAAACTGCTGTCTTATGTGCAGATGAAATGACCACAGTTGTTGTAGGTGATGATCTTGTACTTATTCTGTTTTTTATTCTTGTTTTTATATTTTTTCTTGCACTTATTCTTCACTTTGTCAAGTCAGGCAGTCACAGAATATTTATGAAACCAAGGCCGAAAAGGAATGTAAGACTCATAAAATCTGGGATATCTAGACCACTCAACATCATCATGGTGCTGACATTTGTTCCAACATTTTATTTCTTAATGCCATACTTGGTTGCGACACTACTTCAAGGGTATATTGAATTGGTAATGGTTTGAAAGAAATTTGAAATAAATAAAACATTAACGAATGTTCTTCTCTATTTTATTGTCAAGAAGCCACAAAAGAAGATGTAATAGTTGCTGGAGAAAAAGCTTTAGTGGTATTATACAATATTAAAGCTAAAGACTCGCTTAATAATTAGCGGCTGTGTAAATTCTTCCAAAAAGTGGTGGCATCGAGCGACAAATATGTTTTTCAAGAGAATCTTCAGCCAACAAAAGAAGCAGCAAAATGCCAAAGCCTTCGTGTGAACCACCAAGTTCAGGTATGGAGTAGCAACACTATCCATAATCCGGAGGAATGGGGATGGAAGGTCTTTAATAGTAAAATGTAACCATTGAAAAAAAGACAAAGAACCGGCTCAAGCTAACCTTCTAACATTTATGCAAATGAAAAACAGATTGCAAAACAAATCGTTGCACATGCCGGAAACATGGTTTTAATTGCCCCATGATGTGCTCGGACTGTAGAGGTGTTAGCTGCTTTAACAGCATGAAAGTGGAAACAGGTGAGCCTGAAGATGACTAGACCATTGGAATATGGATAATTTATTACTAGTATTGCTAGTTACAAAAACTAGTGTATATGTAAAAGATATAATAATTTATTAAAGATTTAAAATAACAATAGCGTTTCAATCATTTTCAAGTTAAGGTAAAACTTCTGGCCATATAACCTTAGAAAAATTACATAAATGATTTAAAAAAAAAACTGTCTACAGTCGATGGCTACAAAGCGTTAAATAGTTATTTGACAGTTCTTGTGTCTATACAAGTTTTACAACATATAAATATCGACCGTTAGTGAACAAGCAATATTGAGTGGGTGGGGTAATTCAACATAAAGAATTGTTGGTTTATTAAAATGACCGAAAATATTTAATTTTTAAGAGACATGATGTTTATTTACAAATAACATTTTATAGAAGTTGGTTTTAAGACTAATATTTGAAAGAATGTATAGAAAAAGTGTCGATTATAGCATATAGTTAGCTATTACTCTATTACGTATCCTATTTTAAACATACGAATTTATGGATTTCCGGTGGTCCGATTTTGTCCAATTTTTGATATGATTCAGTTTATATTAAATGTGATTGGTGGTAAAATTTCAGTTCTGTTGCAATTTTGTCTAGGATTGACGTTTTTTTTTTCATAATGTGACCGTACTAGGCCTTGGAAGCACACCGATAAAACAAACAAACATTTTTAAACAGACGTCACAAAGTTAAGCTTAAGTGTTATGACGTGAGATACAAAATGTATGATTCTACAATGAAAGCGGATACTGTTCATTTCTCATATTTAATCCGGTATTAATGCTTTATCCTGGCTGGTATCTTGATAAAGTTTTATGTACAGGATGTCCATATACACATAGATGCCCAATTATTTCCATTCCTTCTTAAACAAGTAAACGGTCAGTGTTATTATGTACCATATTAAGTATATCGTTATAATTTTATCAGAAGTTTATGGGCTGAGAGATGATCAAAATTAATATTGATCTAGAGACTGTAAGTGGTATTTTCCGCAATTCACACAGGACGTGAACATTGTAATTACCTTGTTTGAACTCAATAGGCAGTTACATGTAATCAAGAAATTTCATTCAATTATAGAGATGATCTTAATTTATACTTAAATATGTTTTATATAGTTTTTTTTTAAAACCATCTTGTCAGAGCTCTTTACGAAATATTTCCGAGCTAAAAGACTGTTTGTCATTATTGTAAGAAAACAACTACAAGTATTTGATGTTTTAATAAAATAATGTAAGAGTTTCAATCATGGCACTTTCGAAATGAAAATTGCAAGTTGAAGACAAACAAATATTAAACCCACTGTATATAAACCGATTGTATCATCTGCCGGATATAGCGAGCTGATTTGCTGCGATATAAAAAAGTAATATATGCATATCAGAAATCGCCACACTCAAAAAACACAGCCTCCCCACGCAGCGAAAAAAGAAGAGAGGAAGAGAGAGAGAGAGAGAGAGAGAGAGCATGTTTTATATGAGTATGTCAATTCAAATAGGACGCCACAAACAATTAACGATGAAGAGAACCTTTGGGGATACCGCCTTGGAACGGTCAGTTGCAAAACAAATTCGTAAATAACACAGAGAAAATGGAATTATTAGGGTCATTTTAAGTACCTTCAACAAAAACAAGTAAGTTATATTTTGTATAGTCACCATTGGTTGTAATACAATTTATTTTGCGCATATATAGGGCTAAAACTTTCAAAATTGCATTAAATCCCAAGAAGGTCTGGCAAATGTCCCACATGATTGTATAAAAATATTGTTATTCTCAACAAATAAACGCTTCGATAAACAAATACATACTAGTACTAATATGACTCTATGACATTAACATAAAGGTTATTACATTACAATTTTGCTTTAAATGTATAGATAGTGTTAATTGTGAAAATGTTTGAGGGATGTGTTTCTTAATGACTGTATCATCTATAGCATTAATATACTTTCATTTAGAGTGAACACACCTATTTCTGTTTATCATTTAGTGCGATCTTCGTAGAATAATTTTCTAATAATCTGTATCATTTATGGCGATGCGCTTTTGCTGATTTTATCAAGTTTATGCTTTTAGGTAAGATGGAGGAGTTCGTCTACTTTCAAGTGAAGACCTTTGTGATAGTCAATCTTTGGGCGGATAACATGACATTCACTTCGTTTGCTAAAGTTCCATTTGACCATTTACTCCATGGGATATGGAGTACGCTGTTTTTGCTGTACAATGTTTGCTATTACATTTATAAGAATATTTCTGAAAACAAGTGACCATTGCATATCCCGATCAAATGACATGGATGTTGCAGATGGTGATGATCTACATTGATCTTACATTGAGTAAATGGGTTGAGCATTTTACGTTTATCATCAGCTTAAAACATCGATATTTAAATAACTTTCTTTGCCTCAGAATTTGTATACCACGCCTACCTGCAAACTTTAAATACTCGACAACGAACTGTATGCGTTCACCATTTAATGCTCGACCAAAATATTTAGGAAAAAGACCTATTATAGATGAAAATGGAAATTTGAAAGCCACCGAAAATCATAAATATGAAAATATTGCAGGCTCGGTTTGATTGAGTCTGTTCATAGGCTGTAATGAAAATGCATATTACTACCCACGCCACCCCGGTTAAGGGTTTAGCGCAACTCAATATTTACACCAATAAACAGTCCAGTTTGATCCATCCCAGACGATGGTATGCATATGGAAGTGAACATGGTACGAACCTTCCATGCGGTATTTTCAGATTAATACCATTCCATGTTCAGCTGCGTATGTATTTATAATCGTAAATCTTTAGTTTCGAAAATGTAACTTAAAACAAACCTTAGACTATGTTTATCAAATCCAAAACATTTCGGGACGACATTAATTATCGGTTTTTGTAAATTATGGTTGTCAGAACGGCATGTGTGTTAAACTCACTGATTCTAGGACACCTGTTACTATTGAAGTCAGGTATAATCAATTGTTTCGTGTCGCCGCAGTATAATTATAAAAGCACCGAGGCCCTAATATTTCATAACATATCATATTTCAGTACGAAGAACTTAAAATACATGATTACTCATCAAGTATTTGTTCTAAAATCCGACAAATTTACAGAAATCATCTTTAAAAAATCGCTATAACTGATACACATAGATCACTGGAAACATAAAAATGATCGAGTTAACATGTTCAATAAATGATACAGTCTTGGTCGAACCTGGATGCATGTTCGGTCTAAAGTTTTGATGTTAAATTGATCAGTTACGACGTTCTTATTATTGTAAGAATAAAAATTATATGTTTCATCATCGCTAGCATGAGAATACCTATAAAAGCCTGTTACAACATAAACATTTATGCTGATTTTAGAACAGTACACAGTGCAAACGTTACTTAGTGTGAGTGATTTCAGATATTATTAAAAAGTATAGTTCATAGAAAAGGAAACAATGTCATTCATAACAAGTGCTACGAGAATCGCCTGTTATAATATATATTTGTCTATTTGATGTCTCATTACAATACATAAAAATCTCATCACTTTTGAACTGTCTACTATGCTTTTGTGACAATCAGTGCGCTATATCCGGTAGATGATACAATCGGTTTATATACAGTGAAAGCATTTGGTTTAAAATAACGACTCTGTGTAAACAATTCCAATTGCAAAAGTTTACAACGTAGTACTGTAGTGAAAACAAAACTATTTATGTGGGGTTTGATGTAATCGATCTAGAAAAATACACACAATCCATGTTGTCTGAAGTCTGAGTGTAAAACACGTCACTGGTGCGTTATTTGTTTTGCTTTCCAATTTTTTAACGCAACAACCTTGTTGTGTTGTAATAACCAAGAATAAGATGAAGTGATGATTGAAGAAAATGACAAACGGATGTCAACACAGTTCTCGGTAGAGAATTCTTCAACCTAATTATCCTTTTTCTTATATTTTTCTCCTTTAAATTAAGAATTGAGGATACATGTGTGTTAACGACATCACAATTTTCGGTGGATATTACTCAGATAGACATCGTAATCTCATCAGACGGTTTAAGTCATAACAACATATCACTTACTTTCCAGTTCATTATTTTCACAAATTGCTCACTTTATTCTCTTTTTGAATATTAATACAAAATATTTGCTTTTAATTTCTACCTGCCTTTTTTGTAAAATCATGTTAAAAGCTTAAATAAAGACACACCAATCGCAGCCCCTAAAAGTAAGCTCAAAAGTAGAAATACTCCTGTCACTTTGGAATTCAATTTCTCTTTGTCGTTAAGCGTCAATGCCTCTCCTGAACTTTTATTTGTATACTTGTTGTATGAACATCTATCTGAAGGCTCTTGCAACGAACTCCTGCGCTCTAAGTGTGTCGGCGTCTGTTTACAGTCTTTCGATGGTGCAGAACTTCGTCGTTGTACAAGCGTCTTAGGAACAAGAAGTGCATCATTTATACGATGACCTCTAAATATTCTTCGTCTCATTTCTATTGTAAAAGTTCTTATGTATTGAAAGAATCAATGTCAAAACATGCATTCCAAGTTCATTCTTTGAAATGAATGTCGTCCTTCGAGCTGCATGGTTTCTTATTTATTGGAAATCGGTGTTGTTTTAAGTGAATAAGGAATCTCCCAGTAAATTAGCTTTCTCTGCTACGATCAATCAACTGTCAAATCAATATAAAGAATGTATTATTCTGAAAGCTCGAATATTGGTATCATTTCCATAATGGGTTGTTTTGTCTTTTGTCTTCTGTTTTCTGTCAAACAACATGTTGAAATGAAATGATGCTGACAAATATTTGTCTTGTCGTGTTTTGTATGGAACGAATATAAAGGATACTAAAAATGCAAAATGTGTGCCATTTTATCGTTTTTTATGTTTAAAAATAATAAATACAGACAAATGTTTGTAATGTTATCGTATTTTGTACGTTATAACTACATGCTTTATGGATATTGAAACATGTTTGTCCTGTCATCGTTTTGTTATATAATTACTAACCGTATAATATATACTAACAAATGTATGCCATTTAACGGGTTTTTTTTGTATGTAAAAACAGCACGTATAATTTTGTATGTAAATGCAACACGTATAATTGTTTATGTAAATACAACACGTATAATGGATACTTAAAATGTTGTCTTGTTATCCGTTTGATTTTAAGTCCTCTTCTGATAATTATACCATCTTTCAAACATATTTTATTAATGAACTAATTAGCTTCATAGTTTATTTAATTTTAACTCCATGACGATGATGAAAGTTTGAATGTTATCTGTTAACTACTTTACATAAATATTGCAAAACCGATGCGTATGATAAGCAAAAGTTCTGTTTCTTCTTCTGATTTTACATAAACAAGTGAAATATTACATGTAATTTACAATAAAGTACCAACACACTGTTAAATCTCATTTATTTCTACATTCCTCAACTTATCATAACAAAGATCTATTACTGTCTACTATGAAGATGAAAACAAGTTCTTTGTCAAGACTTCAAGAAAATATAATGCCTTTGATAATAGCTTGACAGTCAGCATCGCTTTCCTTATCGATTGCATAACAACTGTCTTAATAATCTTCTTATTTATAGATGTTAAGGTCATTGAACGAGAAAATATATTCTAAGATGGACACAATGTCTCTTATACTGTTGTTCAGCCGTGTGCTAGCGTAGAGAAAATGGAACGAACAGACAAGTCTAATGATATTTGTTTAATTTCATTTCTATCACAGTGTGTGTTCGATGAAACACTGATATTTAGATGATGTTTAACAGCAGATAAAGAGAATGTTTGTTTTTGCCAGGGTAAGATAGAAATATATTTCACCGAGTAAGCTCCAGAATTCGTGAGTTCAGGAGTGAAATATATATTTCTTTCACTGATAAAAACATTTTTGTCTTTTTTTTTTGCTTTTAGAGAAAAATCTGCGTGAATTGGACAGAAAAATTGCATGGAATGGCGCAAAAACGTTTGTTTATGACGTTACATGTCATGACGTCATATACCCAAACTTGAACCAGTTTTCTAAACGTTCACATCTGGAATGTAATGTGCGTTTGGGTACCAATGTGAAAAAACAGGGCAAATTAAATGAATTTTCACGATTCGAAAACGGTGAAATACAACTTTTATTTCACCGAGAAATTCTATAACTCACTCACTGAAAAGCATAAAAATAGAGGATATTTCTTTTTCCAGTGTAAGATAGAAATATATTTCACTGAGTGAGCTCCAGAATTCGAATTATCACGAGTGGCGAAGCCACGAGTGAAAATACATAATTCCGGAGTTCACGGATGAAATATATTTCTAGCTTACACTGGTAAAAAAATTTCTTTTTATTTTATGCTTTTAGTGCAAAATTTGCGTGAATTTGTCAGAAAAGTTGCAAAAATAACGCCAAATCCGCTTGTTTATTTCACCGGGAAAATTTTATTATTCAATGAAAAGCATAAAATAAATTAATGTTAATCATATAGTAAATGATACAGTATATAATAAATCACGGCCAGGTGCCAGTATTCTTCATGTGACATCATTTTTCATTTGTGATGTCATAATCCGCATGATGTTCTCAGTAAATAAGTCAAGCAAACTTGCACCAACATGACCGTTATATAATGTAGAAAATACAGTTAACCATTTGCAAAAGGATTATTAAATCACGCGAAATTAAATAACTTTGCGTGCGAAACGGTATTTTGTATTCACTGACTAACTATAGGAACATTTTCCTGTTTAAGTAAGAGAGGATATTAATATATTGCTCAACTGATTGTTAAGAGAAGGCATGTATATTTTACCTTTTTCCAATATTATGTATATCACAAACTTAAGTAATTTGTTTACTGTAAAAGAAAAAAAGGAACGTTGAAAGCCACCGAACACGACAAATATGAAAATATTACATGCTCGGTTTGATTGGGCCAGTTCTTTGATAGTAATGGAGATGCATATTACTGCCCACGCCGCATAGCCCTGGAGTTAGCGCAACTCAATATTTACACCAATAAATAGTATAATTTAGATCCATTCAAAAAATGGTGTACATATGGCGGTGAACATGGAACCTTCAATGAGGTATTTTCAGATTAATACCATTCCATATTCAGCGGCGTATGGTCCCCGGATAAAAAATTGGGTTTGCCCTAAACGAGAAAACAATGGGCAAAACTAAACCGAATAGAATTTTGTTAGGGGACCTGAGAATATAAATCCTGCATATCACAGACAACACCAAAGGCAAAATTAAAAAAGCAGGAAGTATATCCTTGGGGGTCGATTGAACAATATCCAAACCTATATTGGCTGGAACATTGAAACCCCACATCTCAAAACTGGCGAAAATATTAAATCAAAAGTAATTTTAGAGGTACTGTTAACATAGTACATAAGTATCTTGCTCAATGACCTTCAAAGGATGTAACTGATTGAATGTACTGGGAGCTTTTTAACAATCGCCAATCGGCACAAACAGTGCAACTGTGATTTTGAAATAAATGAAAAGGGAACTTTGAAAGCCACCGAGCACGACAAATATAAAATATTGCAGGCTCGGTTTGCTGAGCCTGTTCACGGAAAGTAATGGATATGCATATTACTGTCCACAGTATTTAAAGGAAAATTATATCCCCAGGGCTTATGCCATGTCCCCGCTTAAGGAATGTATGTTTCTAATAAACTCGGGTTATGTTTGCGTTTGCACTTGCCTAAACTGGATAACTCGGATGTGTTATTGTTGGTAGCACAATGGTGCTTCTTGACTTTTTTAAGTTCTCTTACTACATGTATCCAAAAAAATAAGATCTGTTAGCAAAATTTTCCGAATATGACTTCATAAATCAATAGTGAACTAACAGATGTTTTACTGTTCAAAGCGAAAAGAAAAAGAGTTAGTGCTTAATGGGAAAGGTGCGTAATATATCCGTCCATTTCTTTTTGGTTTCATTTTCATTTTGCAGCTCCATCTGCGCAGAATGTTTGTGTTTTTGTGAAAACGGACCGAAAATAGAATGCAACTACTAGTAATTTAAAACCATTAAACTAAGGTTTCTTCAAATTGTCTAGCGTTCTTAATTGCATCGCCCTTAGTATGTTATTGTTGTCCGACGATAAGCCAGAGCTTCATTTTCTATTGCAACCCTTATAACTGATTAAAAAAACTAAGTTATGTTTTACTAGAATGATTGCAAACCTTACTTCACACTTAATCAAAAAAGTTTGAGTTTGCAATTTCTCCTTCGATGGGAATATCGGAACTCCTGAATGTATAAAATATAAAATAATTATAGGTTTATGTTGTTGTGAACGCTTTGCTATGTACCAAGAGGCAGTTCAATAAAACCGGCTTTTCAAAGTATTGAAAATGTATTTAAACACGAAAGTAAAAAGACTTGTTTATATTGAGCTCATTTTTAATAATGACCCCCTCTTATATTTGCACAATAAGTCATTACGAAATAAATAGCAATGGAATCTTATTACAAGTAGAACTTAACAACTTAATTTTACAGGTGTTGTTTGTTTTTAATTTTTATCTATACAATACCATATTCATATAGAGAATTTGTTTTAGAGATAATGGTTATTTATATTGATGTTTACATGCAAACATGTATTTCTTTATTTATAAAGCCATATATTTATAAATTGACTAAGTTTTCAAGTGAGCTATGAAAAACGCACTACAGTACACGGATCTGTAAAGTTTTAAAGCTTTGTTTTATTATAAGCATGGGAATGCCTTTTGAGACAATTATAACTAATAAATATGTTGTCGTTTTATCATACTGAAATATAACGTATAGCAAGCTGATGGAGTAGAATTTGCACTTTGCTGTAAGCCTCTTTAAAACTTAAGAAATATAGCAATAGATAAAAAGGGAACTATGAAAGCCACCGAACACGAAAAAAATGAAAATATTGCAGGCTCGGTTTAAGCCTGTTCATAGGCATGAAAATGCATAAAACTTCCCAAGCCGCCTAGCCCCGGGTTGAGCGCAACCCAATATTTACACCAATAAACAGTACAATTTTGATCCATTCCAAACGTTCGTATGCATATGGCGATATTTTTTAGATTAATACCATTCCATGTTCAGCGGGGTATGGTCCCCAGATAAAAGAATGGATTTGCCCTAAACGAGAAAACAATAGGCGGAATTAAACAAAATAGAATTTTGTCAGGGGGTCTGAGAAAAAAGAACAAGCCGTTCAAGTTAACAACGAATTCCCTTAAAATAAATTAATTGTAATGATAAAATGTAACATGCATGTATTGCCACATTTAAAAGAAAAGAAATCACATCCTCCCCACTAGGTCAAAAAGTAGAGGGAATTAACAAATATGAGAACTAAAGGAGTTACAGCCTCCAAACAGTCAGCGTAATATTATTTTGTCGCAAGGATTTTTACCAGTTTCTAGTGTCCACCAATCTCAAACTTTGCTTTTCATTGATCTCATATAAAATATGTACAAATTGCTTTGGTAAATTAGTATCATCCCAAACTCCACAATGTACGAAGCAAAAGCACGTAACACTGAACCCGTCAGTCCTTGTGACAATGTGTATCGACATTTATGTTTGTTTCGCAATCTTTGTCAGGTAATCTTTTTTTCAGTCACTGGCGTGCGTTGTAAACTGTAATTGTATAATCATGCTCTCTTCTCCTCTCTACTGTTTTGTTTGGCTGTGATTGAAGGCCTAACCCTGTTAACGTGACATTAACACAGTTGTATTCTCAAATTGTTACTGTTCATTAAATGTTCGATAGCGGTGCCACTTCAAGATATTTTTGTCTTTCTTTCTACTAGAATAGTTCTCCAACTTAAGAAAAAACGTTCGTTTCAAAACGAAAACGAACACTGGTCTTCATTTTTATCTTATAACTAAAGACGAGCCGGTTTGAAAATGACAAAATGCTTTAATTAGGATTTTAATGAAGGTAAACTTGGATCACATGATGAAAAGAGTCGTCGATTAATCGATTATTTCCTTAAATAAATGCATGTGTTTTGTTGTTTCCTATTGGAATACATACTATTCGGAATAGAAAGGTAAACTTGGATCATATGATGAAAAGCGTTGTCGATTTAGCGATAATTTGCTTCCTTTAAGCCAAGCGTATTAATTAGTTTGGCACTGTAATTGATAAAATAAAAGGACCTTAAAGGCTTTTTCAAAATTGAAGCGATAACGACGACTGTTTTTTACAATTAATTCACTGACAACATTGTTATAATAATAATCCCTTTAAAGCTCCGCTAAATACCTATCTTGTGATATAACTCTTTTACGAAAAAAATATTTTTATTTTGAGAAAATGTGATTTAAAAAAACTGCTGTAACAATTGGAATAGAAAACAAATAAGTTTGTAGGAAATAATTTGTTAAGGTTTCATAGAAAAATAAACAAAAAAATACAACTAAAGTGATCAGGTACATTTACTGACGACCAATGGTAGATAACATCAATAATTATAGTTATTATAGTTATAATTATAATAATTATAGAGTGGCGATTACTGATAATCTTATATATGTTTTATTTTATATATAAATTGGTCGTGCCAATATGAAGAAGTGCGTTCTACGGGGTAGCCGTTTTGATAAAAAATAAATAATACGGGGTATCCTTTTCTTCACCTATCAAATAGTTATACATGGCATCCTACAATAATCTATGGGGCGTTACGGGGTATCAACAACATTTTTTTTTCTATCAGATTATCTTGAAAACAAAATATTTGTCCATATTAAAGTTATACCACAAGGTATTTAGAGGCGCTTCAAAGGGATACACATATTGTTATAACAACAAAGTTTCAGAGAATAAATTGTAAAAACAGTCGTTGTTCTCGCTTAATTTTTGGAAAAAAGCCAATTACGTCATTTATTTCTATCAATTACAGTGTCAAACGGACACGTTAGCCTTAAAGCAAGCAAATTATCGATTGTTTCGAACAATATGTATACAAATTGGAAACAACAAAACACAACAGTTTCCATTCTTGTTTGGTCGCTATCTTGAGGTCTGCCACAGGGTACTTAACATTTGGTACAGGGCAGCTGTTACATGAGTAAGTCAATGCTTTTAATAATTAGGATGATTACTTTAAATAGACACCAATATCAATTAACACAAATGAACACCCAAGGTGTTACCACATTGGAACGGTTAGCTGCAAAACATTTTGCCTCTGAAGGTTTAAAAACCGGTTTTATGGTCCACTAACCTCACGATTTAAACAACAAGTTCTCCTTTAAACAAACAAGTAGAAGTTGTCTTGGAGAATGAACATCAACCCACTAATTGTGCAACAATATTGACTGGCACTTCATTAACTTTCGTAAAGGTCACTGGATAAACATCTTTATCTAACCAGCGAATATATTGATATATTTACCAACTTCGCAAATCATGAGGTGTTGTGTATTGGTATACATGCCGTACCACTGAACTGAAGCTGTGCTTAAACATACTAATTTACAAGTTTTAGCTTTCCAAAAAGCTAGTCGGTCATTAGCACAACCTTTTAAGAAGACGACATATAAGTTTAAACTTTAAGCCACATGAAATTAAAGCGCTTTTTATTTATTGGATGTCATACAAAATGTTAGTTTATTTATAGGTATCCCTTCTTTCGAAGGAGATGTATTTAAGCAGGCGATAAAACTAACCCTGTTTGCAAACAAAATAATTCACCTGAAGGTAAACCGAAATTGAAAAGTTTATCAAACACTATTTTGTGTCACAAAGTGTTAGAAAGCAACGATAATCAAGCTGTAAATATATACCAAAAGCTTCAGAATATGTTTAAAAAAACAAAGTTTTTCACTGTCACAGAGTGGGAGAGAAAAATGTTCACACAGTCTGGCCGGGACTCACTGGTATAACATTGCTCTTTCTGATCTAGAACAATTTCGTTAGAATGTTGGTATTTACTTAGAATGTCTTATGACTTCCAATAACAACCAAACACGTTAATTTCATATTTCCCTAAAGTATGCACTTCAGCACCGTCTTTGCTTGTTAAAAGGTTATGCTAATGACCGGCTAGCTTTTTGGAAAGCATAATTTTGTTTTGTCTATTAGTGACAGTTTCATGACTCGATTTGAAACTTCCGCAAAAATATGTATTTTCGCATGTTCCAAAGATTATTTTGTAGATTCAAAACCAAATTAAAACTTTGGAAAGCTAAAACTTGTATTGTCTATTATTGTCAGTTTCATGACCCGATTAAAGATTCCTGCAAACATGTGTGTTCTGATGTTCGAATGATATTTTTTACATTCAAAACCTTATAAAACTTTAATAACCAGTTGTGTGGCAAAATGCAAGATTACAGTTTAGCAAATTTATCAAAGTAATGACGAATGTAATCCATATCGAGCTAGCTTAAACATGAAAAACGTTCCCCGTGATGCCCCTGTCCCCGAGTTTCACAAAATGCTGCAGAAGTTCGTAGAGAAGAAAATAAAGCAAAATATTTTGCTAATCTCTGTTCAGTGCTCTCTACACATTGTAGTCGTAATAGAGTCATAAGCTGTACATCTTTTGTTTATCATACACAGTATACATTTACTAGACAAAATCCATGTATATGTTTATTGTTCTTCGTCGGAAATATCTTTATGAGTAATAAGCCTAGCTGATCAGAAGCTGGAGAGAGGATTTAAGAATAGGTACAGACTCCATATATGACGTCGTTTAACATCCAATCAGAGGCCTCTAGGTTTTCATAGATAACGACTGAGTAAGAGTCTATCCATAAATAACGACTTAGTAAGAGTCTACTTTTCTAAACTATCCGTTCCGTCTGGTCCGTGAACTTTGCTTTACATCGCTGTTAACCGGTGTTCAGGTAGAAAGCTCAAGTTTGGTCCATTATAATATGTCGGTCATCAGGATGACCGACAATGATTTATTTTTTAACATTTTTTTGACATTGTGCAAACGTATAGGCTATAAATGCAATATGATTTAGCGCATGTACAATGTATATGTATTTTTTTAAAATAGTACACCAGTAGTATACGCAAAAAGGTCTGCACGAGTTTTAAGAAAATGGCAATTCAGGATTCGAACATATGAGTTCACTTCTATATTCTTGAATTGAAAAACCGAAATTGACTGAGCTTAGCGGGCTTCTTACATTACACCGTTTAAAACTGGTTATATACATTTATATCGCTTTACAAGAAGATCGTATCTTTTACGGAGTTTTCCGACTATAGGTTCAAATGCGAAAGTGCCCAGTCAATATTGTTGAACAATATCAACCCGACACTGTTGCATATAAAAACACGCAAACATACAATACAAAAGAAGCTAACGACATTGGGAAGATAATAATGATGTGATATTTCCGACATAAAAGACAGTGTTTCAGAAGAAGTAATTATCTAAAGTAACATAATACTCCACCATCACTGTAATTATTTAACATTTTATGTGGTTATAATCGTGGAATACAAGATGGAAATTCTCCTATTGTAAAAGGATTAATTGAATAATGTTAAGAGATATTATATTACAGACTCATGACACAGGTAATGAGTGGAAAAAATAAATATGGAAAAATGAAACAAGCTTATAAAAATTAAAAAAAAACACTGTTCCTCAATCACTGATCATAGATGAATATATCAGTATAAAATTATAAGCGAATTGTGCGATGAGTGTCTCGAAACATAAGTTACATTTTTGACCACTTATAATTTTGTTTTGAAGATTGTCAATATATTATTAATTAATTCAGATTATAATGATGAATACAATACAAAAACCGCGAAATGTTATTCAACTTCAATGGCATTCGATTTTGTGTTGTAATTTTTGTAGGTTTTTAAGATGGCTGAAAATACACACAAGTTAACTTACGCTGAAGTAAGAAAGTCTTTGGTAATAAAGGGACAGCCAGTTAAGGTCAAGTAAAGGTCATGCCTGTCTTACACACTATGTAAGAAAAAAAAGTGAAATATGCATATCAGGGATGGCCACATCCAACAGACACAGCCTCCCCACACAGCCAAACAGTAGAGAGGAAAAGAGAGCATGGTATTACAATAATCAATTTCAATATGGACGCCACAAACAATAAACGAAAGTGAGAAACCGAGGGGTTACCGCCTTGGAACGGTCAATGGCAAAAACTAAAGAATAACGTTATATTTATGGCATACTGTAAATGATATAAGTTATTCATTAAAAAGTAAAAGGAGAAGGTACGATGAACAATATTGTTTCGCAGTGAAAATATTTTTATACACTTTAAGTCTTTCCATAATAACCAGGAATTCGTTTCTTAGACAATGTTCTTTAATCAATAAAAGGTGGTTTTCAGTTTGCAGAAGCTCGTGTTGTCTCTAATAAGGAGTCATACATGGCAAGCTTTTTAAAACTCGTCGGAAACACTCATTATCACAACAGTGCTCATACTAACATCTCCTTTTGCACGTTAGTTGTTGCTCAGACTGGGATTGTTTTATGTGTTGATGATTTAATCTCTACAGCCAGCTTTGCCACTTTTGACATTAAAATTACTTGTCTCACTTATCAGATTTATTTCATTTCATTAGGAATTTGGTGATTAATAAATAGATTTTTACGACTCGTAGAAAACTTTCTCTAACCCTTCAGTATACTTCAGCTTGTCATGAGGTATTTATCATCGACAACTGTTTGAGTTAGATAGCATTAAGATATGAAATAATCGATGTTAGGTTTACAATGTAGACTCACAAGGGATCAAGCATTCTTTTCCAATTCTAACGAATAGCCCCAGAGATAAAATACTTAAGCTTAATCAGAAGCTATCAAAAACTAATCTCTCCTTATTTATTATCAAGTGAATAAAATACATAAGGAGAGGTGAATGAAACAAACTCGGTTGCACACTTGTCAGATTCAGTTAAGGAATTACTATGTAAGGGATTATTTTAGAAGCACTATACTCTTAATTATGTTTCTCGAAGTTAACTTCATCTTCATGATCAAGTACTATTAATTATGATACATGGATACATATAGACTGTCATGTTGACCAAACATTGTACACACATAATGTTGTTTGAAAAAAAACTTAAAATATAGTTAAACTAAATGTATTGTTATTTTCAGAAAAATAACGATTGCAAACCGGAAAGCAAGAGTGAATTATAATGTGAACATGAAATGCAAAGCATAACTTATTATAACAATGAAGGATATGAACATAAATCGTACAGAAAAATGGCAACGGGAATAACAAATGAAACCAAATTAATATTTATTAATCTGTATCTTGTATGAAGTAACCATACATTCGATACTATACCGGTGAACATATCCATTCAAAAGTGAAAATTGAAAAGCCAAACATTCCTTGTGACAAATATAACTCTGTTGAGAAGAAATTTGCTACATAATCGAATTGAAGATAGGTTTCTGAAATTATTCAGAAGTCAAACTAATTACAGTGTGGACAAGTTTTACAAATTGAATTTGAAGAATGCTAAAATGTACGGCACTCGTTTACGAAGACCTATACAGAAGATTCTTTCAGTATTAGCAATTTAATATACAAATATACAAACTAATAACATCCGGTTTGCTCGAGATTCACTGAAAGCTACATGTCTAGACGACTACTGAGAGTCCATCGTGGTAATGAGACGGCAAGTTTTTCTTTAACTCGGCGATGCTCGCTTCCAACGGAAAATTGCCGGTCAGCCACGCGTATGTTGGCCAGGAGGAGTTCTTATCAAGGACCGGGAAGGTCAAAGACAGCAGAAACACAAGAAAGAAAACAGGATCTTCCGTGTTTGTTGACAAAGGAGAAGATAAACTCGAGAGTGATAGTTGTGGTTCTTGTCTTATGTTTTCTACTGTGTGTTGTGATATTTATTTCTCTGTATCGACTGTGTAGTGAGAAACTTAATGGTTAATTGGCTGTTCAGCTACATCACAAGTAAAGCTTAAATTGTTGAAAATGGCAAACATGTTAAAGAGGGTATAGAAAGTGCAATATGACGTCGGAATAAATTGCTCCGAACCTATATATGTTTTCTGTCTTCTGTCACATGTGCACCTATATCTGCGTTTAAAGGTGCACCTAATAATTAAGAGATGCACTAGTTATGCAATTTATAGGCTAACCTCTATTTGTATTCTTAAAATGGTATTTTCTCTACCTGAGAGCAAAATCGCACTGTCACGGCGACAGCGCCTAGCCCTTCAACTCCGACGACGCAACCAATTGAGCTAACCGGGACAACCCCCAAAAAGGTTGATCGGATAGCCCTAATAAACGTTATCATCACTGCATGACATCTGTCATGTTTTTTTCTTATAACAGTACAAACTATATGTACGGGGAGACTTTTTACAGCCGCCACACTGCACAAATAGCGCTATTGTGAAAAGATGTATATACACTGTAGTATATAATAACAGGACCAACTACAATTTATAGGGTGCTTCTATAATTTGAAATGTAGATGAACCAATTAACAATGATAGATGCAACAATACTTTGCATTAGAGGTAAAACTATAAAAAAAATTATGGGAGCAATTAGACAAACAATAAGTTGCACGTATACTTAGTGTATGTGTACATTAAAGTATAAGTGCTAACATATTTTCTTATAAATATAGGACTGTACCTATAAATTCGTAGAAACAACTGAATATGCACATATACAATAGATATAGGTGTACCTGTAACTGTTGCTCTAAATGTTAGACGGTCCTTTGAATATGCATATTTGCACCTAAACTTTAGAAAAAGGTGTACCTCAAACTGTTGCTCTAATTGATAGACCGTACTTCTCTGAGGTTTTAATAAGCAGAATCAAACGTCTCTGTTGATCACGCAGAGGACAATCAATAAAAAGCGATTTTTTGTTCGTTTATCTGATTGAGTGTGTTTGTTTTGCTTCAGTGTTAAAGGAAAGTATTGCAAACACTGTCAGTATGTATTGCAAATGTTGAAATGATTATTGTATTTTATGTAACAAGGTTTTAACCTGGCATCTTCATTGACAATTTATACGTTTACTTTTGGAAATCGATCATAATACAGTGTACAAGCTTATTATTAATACTAAGTTCTATTTTAATGTCTACTTTATGCAGCTTGGTTGATTGCGCTTTCTGAATGTGGCTATTCCTCGGAAAAGCCTCTCTCACTTTAAAATTTAACACAGTTAAGTGATTAATATTCCATTTCTATTAATTAGTTATCATATTGTGACTTTTTGTTAATGTTTTCACCGACTAAAACTTGCAACCCATCACTTTTGCTTATTATTATACTGCACACAGGGCAAGTAGTGTACTACATCCAAGTTCGACTAGAAAGAGTGTGAGGAGTCACACATACAATTATATTCGTGTAATGCACTTTGCAGTTTAAATATTTAATGTAATCTAAGTAATTTGCTATTAATCATTCGTATCACAGAAAACACCAGAGAAAAACATTGAAAGAAGGAGATATATCCTTGGGGGACTAAACAATTACATGTAGTAGCTGGGGTCTTGAAACCATCGATATAAAACAGGATGAATAATTTAAACAAAATTATTTCTCGGAGTACTATGAACAGACATAAGAATCGTTCTCAACTAACTCCAAAGGACCAACAGCACTAGACCATTGTGACTGGCGCTTAACACGAAAGAAACACCTACCTTACAAACCAGTTTCAAAACGTTAAAAATCGTTTTTTAAAAATAAAACTTTCTGTCGACGTTGCTGTTAAATCACTCGATATCAAAATGACAACATATCTAAAAAAAAACCAACCCGGTTTCTGAAAGAAAACAAATTTCTCACATTCTTCATAGTCAAATTAAAATCATACTCATGCTTAATGTCGATGCATCTTTGAAATGGATCACTAGCCATTTATTAAACAAGATAATTATCATAAAAAAAACATGGCGTGCACATGTAGATACCACACTGTCAAGAGGAAATGCCATAGAGTTCTATAAATTTACATATATCACAGATGGTCATTCATTATACTTTTTTTCATAATCTATTAAATTATGAATGGTTGTCTCATGATAATTACTAACAGATGCAACATGAATAAGGAAATATTAATGCGTTGCATAAAATTGATACTAGCTGGTAGACCTTATTCACCAAGACAACTTTTACGTACTTGTTTGTTCATATGAGAACCTATTAAAAAAGCCTCACTTTTTCATCTATTATAATATCAAAGTTGCATTGTTTGTGCTATGTATCGGCTGTAAAAAGTCTCCACGTACATTCAGTGATGTTATTAGTTACATCCTTTGAAGTTCGTTGAGCACGATACTTATGTACGAGTACTATATAAATAGTTATTGTGAAACTTCTTTCGTTTTAATATTTCGGCCAGCTTCAAAATGAGTGGTTTCATTATTCCAGCCAATAAAGTTTAAGATATTGTTCAATCATCCCAAGGATATTTAAATTTTGCCTTTGGCGTTGTCTTTGACATGCAGAATTTATATTCTCAGATCCCCTGTCAAAATTCCATTCTGTTTAGTTCCGCCCTTTGCTTTTTCGTCAAGGGAGAAACCCATTCGTTTATCTGGGAATTACGCCGCTGAACATCGAATGGTATTAATCTGAAAGGGGCAGGGGATAGATTCGCATTTTGGTCCCGGTCGATTTTCTAAGTATTTGGGGAAGCCGTGAATAAAATGCAATAAAATCATTGTTTGAATAAAGATGTTATATTCTTTTTTAATTTTATATAGAATATGTAATATGAAATCTGATCACAGTGGCTCAAATGCATTGATGCTAGCTTTGTATGTTCTGAGTTGAACAGTTGTCGCATTAAAACTCAGTCTGGGCGGCTGAAATTGAGAATAATTTGGGGGTGAGGTATTTCAATGTCAAATGCTGAAAAATCGAGACGGATGGGAGACACTTTCCAGCTGCTTGGGAGACGAGGGACCCATAAAATATTAGCATGAAAGGGGTTTTATTTAAAAAGTCTCCGCAGGAAATATTTTGCAGGTTTTCAAATGCGTAGAATTTGGGCCCAATTTGCAATGGAAACTCAGGACTTTGGTGACTTTAAATGCCTATATAGATCAAATGATTGGTTCTGTGGAACAGTTGGCTGTGGTTTGTTATAAGCTAGACCCCTGCAACACAGAAAGTACATCAAAAAAAATTTTAGCTGTGAAAAGTCTTTATTTTCAGTCAATGAAAGCTTGCACGGGGTCCCAGACTCTGGGGGCAGCCTCGGAAACTGTCCCCTGCGCCCTGAAAATACCGCGTGAAAGGTTCCATGTTTACCGTCATAATTATGCATTCCAATGTGTTTTAAGGAAGAAAATTGTTTTATTCAACTGAAGTAGTAAAATATCAGAAAATAGTTCACTGATATTTCATTGTACTAACAAAGGGCTTGAAACAAATTACCGAATGCTCTTATTTAATTTCATCTTCATCTCTGACTGAAATCAAGTTCACCAATTTACAATGAAAGTACATGTAAATGCCGTCTCGGAGAAATGAAAACAATCGTGATAGAGAAGTTTAAAAAGTCCATGGTATTAATGATTCTAGTTTTTAATTGGATATACTCTAATTTTCCACGAATTGTTCACCGATGAGAGGGCTGATTGAATAGGAGTAAAGTTGAATTTTATATTATGTCTTCAACTGAAAAATTATAATTTGTTTAAACAACATATGTATAATTGATTTAGCTAATTAATAATAAATAATGGTATAGTTAGTGTTTTTTTGGTTTGACGAATCCAATTAGGGTAATAACTTATGAGGCAAATCGATACATTACATGTAGGCCTGTTGGTTTATATCAACACTTAATGTTTTAAAACAGAATAATTTAGAATAGTAAATCGCATTGGATCATTTATCTATCACTCACCGAATGGCAATGGGTTAACGTAAATATCAAAGTTCTTTGAGTTCTTTAAGAATAAGGATGTTCGAGATACTTAGGGATCCATCTCCCTCAGAAGTTCAACAGGCCAATACCAATATCTCTTTGTTATTTTCATCTGATTCGAATGTTCAACATTTTTATCTGTATTTGTTCCAACCATCATTCCGGCAATGAGGTTTTATTCCCTACATGTAATAAGTACTTCTTACTTTTGTATGACAAAACATTTGTGTAATACTACAGAAACAGTAAGATACATTTATGTATTAAGTAATATGTAGTGTTCATATAGTCAAAGGGAGCTCTAATAAAAGGTGAACAATAAACGTTCTTTGTAACCTCTCACGTGCTGAGTTGTGTTATATTTCCATGATATAAAGAATATATCATAATACTTTTGTTTGACATTAATATTATTAAGTTAATCATATACGTTTATAATTTTTTGTTTTTAAGAGGACACCATAAAAAGAACGTAATTGTTGAGCAATGCTGGAGTCTTTTTACATCCTTACGGTATAAGAATACAATGTAAAAAAACCGTTTATCCAAAAAAGGGGAATATGCATATCAGGAATCGCAACCACGCAGCCAAAAATTATAGAGAAAAGAGAGAGTGTTTGTAAGAATATCAATTTAAATAAGACATCACAAACGATTAACGAAAAATAGAACATTTTTAATGACAGTATTTGGTTGAAAAACGAAGAAATATCAAGCACAAAGCGGAAAGTCGCATGTGGTTCAGAATGTCTAGCTTTCATAAAAAATAGTTCTGCGAAACGCGGTTTTTAACTTCCGGTATATCATTGCGCCCACAGGCGTATTCAAATACAGGGGTTCAATGGTGACATCGAAATCAGGCTGAATTTCTATGCAGACACTGCCAAGTTCAAGATTTTACGACTATCAAGCGCTTTTTGTACGTTCTGTACAATGTTGAAGCGTTAAGGACAGAAAACTCATCCAGCAAACAAAGAACAGCATCGCTGCGAGCTACGCTGAGTTCATTAGATATGCAAGAGGAATTCAATTTTGCGAATGAAAAGTCGTGCGGCTCGCGAAGTAGTGCCGATATAAAGGTCTATAAATTCTTCATTTTCCCCATTATATCGAGAAAATCGACAAATATATACTAATAAATATTCATTGAATAGAATATAACCCCCCATTAACATCTCGATTTGGCCAGCTGGTGTCCCAACCATCTATGAAAAGAACAATTACACACGCTCTAAAAATAGCATGCGCTTGCATCAAAACAAAATATCGGTGTGATATAATTTCTTGTTATGGTAGCAGAAAATACACATTTATTTAAAAGGTACTGATGAAAATCATTGTATTTGAAAGCTACAAAAATACATTTTCAGTTAAGAACATACGAACTATCATACAGGTATGTCACCTGTTGACCTAACTTAACGAATACACTCAGAGTCTTGTCGCTGATAAGAATATGGTGTGCGGTAAATGTACAGTGCATCTCCCTTCAAACTTTTAACTTCGGCTGTTTGCTGATTGATTGCTGAACGAGGTTATTTTCTAACGATCATCTAATGAGAATATTATTTAAACTACATATTTTTAGTACTGCTGTTGCAGGAGATTTCTCAGACGTGGTTCTCAAGGATTGCTACAAATTCAACGCATACAGTCTTTCAACGCATTCAGCGCTTTGATTTATAATGTAACCTGAACTATAAAAGCACTTAATATTGTCCCTGTTTTGTTTCAATTGTCTTAAATCATTATTGCCTGCACTTTGAATATAGTCAAAATGGTTAGTATGAATACTGATATTCTAGCAGACCCGTGTGTTGACCAATGAATAATAAGTTATCTGTAGTGTTTATTTATCTAGTTAATTAATATCTGTGTGAACCTTTATTGTATAATTTAATTAAAATATCATCTTCATAGTAATTTGTTAACGTTTTCGTCAACAAACACGGCTTATATCAATATTCTTAACATATACATACACATTATCATTCAAATTGTAAATCATTCATTCCAAGGCTAATTAATAACAAAAACAATATTCACAACAAATGCATTCTTGAAAATACAATCGCGAAAGTGCATAAAAGAAAGTATAAACAAATATCTCTTATAATACATAAATTTCATTCATGTCCGAAAACTAATTGTTCTAAGCGCATATCAAAACACACCACACGTTTGTCGCTTTATTTTCTAGTATGTTACAACAACAATATTTTAATTGTGCATCCGTCATTGGAATAATTAATCAATCACAAAAACAACAATGCTACGCGTGCTAGTTAATCACTAGTCTTAAATCAAAGCAACAACTATTGATTGGAAATTGTTTGATTTAGCAATTTGATGTAAACTAAATCAACTCGACTATTCGATGTTTTTGCGATGCTGACTTTCATATTAATTCTATAAACTGTAAATATCATTAGTGTAAACCGCTCACAGATTTTATTGATCTAATACGCAAACTTCAATTCACTTTTAATGGATTTTAAATGAGGATTAGTTGAAATTCAAACATATATGCCGGAAACTTAGATAACATCTTTGCTTCTAAACTATTTTTCCATGAAAAAATTGGGGACGTTATTGGTGTGACTCCAGAAAGTTTATATTTGTCGACAATTATACTGCTAAGTTTTTGTGCACTTTTATGTCAAAGATCTATGCCGATAGGGACAAAATCTAATGAACAACAAGACGTATTGCTGAATACAGTACAAATGACTTTTAAATAACAAAACTGCATGACCTGACGAGACGTGAGGTTGGTGCTCCTTTGAACTTAGATTAACTACCACCGCCCAATGACAGATGTGTTCTGCAACTGACGGTTCAATAGCGGTAACCTTCTGTTTGTGTCTTAAAAACAATAATCGCCTTGTAAACTATGCTTTATCATTGTCTTTACTTATATTTGATTGCGTTGAAAGAATATGATTTCTGCTTGCGGTTTTTTATATGTGTACCAATTGTAAAAGCCTCACTCGCCAGAATGCAAACAAATGCTAAAAATGCATAGAATGGTATAAAATGGATTCCCATCCGACTATTTTGACTATAGCACACGATAACAAAATATCCGTTAAAATCATACTTTTCTATCATGTATCTGTTTTAAGATTAAAGGTTTGTGTCAGTTGGTTTCTTCATGACTTTAAGTTCTAAAAATCATCTAAACATATTTAAAACTTTTTACATCGGTACAAATACAGTGCTCATTTTAAATTGTTTTTGAAATGTATGGCGTAAAATCAGTACATCAATAATGAACTGGCGACCTATGGCAAACTCTAAACTAACATCCAAATTAACATTTACATCAGAACAAAGAGCTAAATGTGCATTTTCGACGGGAAATAAATAGATCTATGAAATATATCAAGTAAAATGTATTTTTCATCATCAATTTAAATTGAAAATAATTTTTTTTTTAAATTTCCTTAACACAAATTCAAGACCTCACACGTGGGCTCGTATATTCTTATGAAATATATCTTTAATATGTACTAGGATATAATTAATGAAGACTAACCACAAATAACATGTATCCATTTAATTTATCAAAACACGATTTGTTGATGTTGTTGTAATCATTGCTTTGATAGACTCCTACTATAAACACATTAGTATTATAATTTCACTGTGTTTATTAATTATTGTATAAGTTGATGAACCCTAGAACACGAATAAGCGCTTCACAACCCACCCCAGTGTCAATGTTTTGCCATTGACAGGTACAAGGAGGTAATCCCTTGGGTTCTCTCTTTTCGAATCTTGTTTTGTTTTGATATAGATCAAATTATAAATTTTTGATCTCTTTTCCTCTCTACTCACTGGCTATGAGGGAAAGACTTTTTCTGAGTGCGATTATTCGTATATGCCTATTTCACATGTTTGAATCTTCTTGCAATGCTCATTTCAAATTTTACGTGTTCTAAAAATACTTAATTAGCAATTTTAGCAATACACAAATGCAATATTATTTTTCTAAATTTTTCGGCGTTAGCTGTCTAAGCTCACTTTTGACCTAGTTTTTCGACCAATGAAATGTTGTAAATATTACTCTTATTCTCTTATTTTGCAGAGGGAAAATGAAATAAACTATTTCGTTTGGTAGCTATTTTCACCAGAGAGGCATCTAGCAGGCTGGAGAGGTATCTAGTGGGATTTTATTATTATGCAGCGGAAAAATCAAATAGATTAATTAGATTGGTTGTTAGTGGGTGTTGTATTGGAGGAAAAACATATTTACGATTTAAGTAACCAGTTAAGTCAATAGTGATGGCTGAAATACAATATTATATGGAATATTCTTGGGTGTCACTTGCATACAATACACAGTGTAAAACGAAAGAGAAGTGTAGATATTCCTAGTTCTTACTGGTTCCTTCTAGTTCCTTTGATACTGATTGTTAATTTCAAGTTCGTAAGACAAGTTCATTGTAGTGTAGTGGCTAACACTCTCGCCTCTCAAAGCGGAGGCCCCGGGTTCAATACTCAGGATGGAAACTTATTTTAAACTTCATATACGTAAAAGTTGGTAGATTTCGCTCTTGTAACAGGCTGTTATTATTTATATTTATTAAATTTCAAGGACATTTATTCATTTTGAATTCTCACTCTACACGAGGTATTTTATTGAAACTGAATATTTTGCTTCTTTAATCGACTTGTTATCACTATATGAAATTGTTGCAACAGCTTCAACATTTTTTAAAGACACTTTCAATAAATTTATGAGTTGTCATGATTCGGTCGCTTAATCTCTAAGTCATACTAAGAAGGCAGGGAGGGTTCGTCAACAGCTATAACAAATAAAATAAAATAACTAAACTGTGTCTGCATTGCCTCTCTGTATTTCTTTCTTTCTTATATACATGTATATATAAATCTTTTCCATCAACGCCGTTTATCTTTTTTAAAGATATTTCTTGTTTCGTCTGCAATGCTAAAAAGAACTCAGACTGGCGACCACAAATATGTGTTTCAGGTATAGTTTAACCACAAAATATTACACAGTCATTGTTTCGTTTTCTTATTTTGATAAACGATCTGCGCATGTAAACTATAAAAATACTCTGAATAACATGCACTAGAGTGAAACTGACGTCATTGTAAGTACGTCTAAAAGCGTACCATAAATAAATAGGATCGGCACAGCACGTTAAACATTCTATCAATATTTAGGTGTTACTACTAAAATTAGAACTGTTAAAGCCACAAAATATTTGATGCACGCTCACAATGCCACAACGTTTATTTTGAATCACAAACCCCTCATTAGGATTAAATGAAATACAGTTACCTAACTTTTTACTAGATCACAACGCTGTGTCAAAATGACTTTTGCAAACGTTCTCTGACAACTATTGTACTGAATCCATCGCCATTTTCTATTAAGAAAACTATATGAAACGTTTTGTTTTGGAGACGCTGTACTTAACTTCCGTGCAAAACTTTATGATTGATACATATGGTGTCAAGGGGATCTTTTGAATAGAATACAAAGGATAATATTTAATATGCCATAAGCAATTTATTTTGTGACAATATCTAATTTTTTTAAATCTTTAAGTACAAGTGTTCTAGCCATTCATTGTATTTGAGTGCGCCTTTACTTGAAGCCCCAGCCCTAATCTTAAGTAAGAATATACTATTGAAAAATCATATTTGTCCATAAAGACTCCAATATATAAATTCTCTAATAGAACACAAAAGGTCCGATCCGATCGAATTCTTTTTTATAGACAGGATTTTCAATGATATTGTTAAATTATCGTTAACGAACTTTTAAGAAGCTAAATATAATCGAGGTATATTTAGCACCGATTTTTGACGAAGAGACCACTTCATGCGCCATCTCGATTTCTGTGACGTTTCGGAAATCCTACTTTCGCTTTAAATTTAGTCGAGCGGACCAAATTTATTTTATTAAATTAAAATTTTATTAGCCCGAACTAATGCTTCAAATTTGTGCCTATAGTTCCAAATACATGTAATATTTCATACAAGAACGGGTTAAATTGAAGTATTGCCGTTTAAAGATAATTAAAGACTTTTTTCATAATACATGTTAAAAAGGCACCAGCTTCAGACAGCAAAACTACATCATTGTTTGCGAGTACATGTATATAAAATATGCGAACACAGTTCTTGTACAAGAACTTCTTATTCAAGTATCACAGGAACTTCTTATTCAAGTATCACAGCGATCTAGAAACGAGTAAACTCACGCGATTAGAAATTTTAAGTTACAATATTTAAAAAACTTACGGAATCAATGAAAAGTAATACATGTATTGAACCTCAGCTTGCACCTTGCTACGAGGAACAGTTTTTCATTTTACATGATATGTTGCATAATGCCGACATCATTACAACCATACATGTAAATGATCAATACTCATTACAATACGTTTAACTGCATATAACTTGAATGAGGCATGTATGGAAGGAGGGAGGGAACATTGGTAAAACAAGTGTGTTCTAATCTTCCTTCTCCTCATTCTCATCATCATCTAACGGAAACACCTCATCCCCGCAAATTCTTAATCCGGGTCTGTATTATTATTTCATTTCATGTATTTCATGTATATTAGAGACCAGAACATCAGCAGATGCTAAGCTTATTGCTTCCTCGGCCCATTTGGAATACCAGCTTTACATGGTGGAGGAAGACCCCAGGTGCCCCTCCCGAGCTGGCAAGCTTCCTCACATGAAAGATCTTGACCCTGGTAGGTCTCGAACTTACAGCGGTGAAGGGAAAGTCATTCTCAGTCAGAAACCTTAACCACTCGGCCACATACACCCCAACTTATAAACCAATAGCAAATACTAATATGCTAAAACTAATTGCAAACATCATTGTGTTAACCTCAGTCAGGTTAAAGCAACGTGCGAGAAGGTGTAATTTACGTTGTTCGAGTCGAATTTTTGTAACCAGATGATATAAAGTTGATGGGTGTTGGTTTTTGAAGCTAAAATTAGAATAGCTTGGACCGTAAATAACTTAATTGTATCATTATTGCCACAAAACTTCTTTCTAGCCACATTATAATCAGAATATCATATACAATCGCTAATTAATGTAGTGTTAGAGTAGATGTCACAATTCCTACCAACATAGAAGCCTTGCAAGTTAAATGCTTATATTCAATTCGTCTTAAACTTAGTAAAGCATATTTCAAATAGCTCAAAATTCAAGAATCAAATCATATACATGTGTTATAAATAGGTATATGACCGAATATACGAATAGCTGAATTGAGCAAACCGACCGATTATTTGGATACGAATATCGTATTCGGATACTTGCATTTTCACTGTTACGATCTGGTTTTTTTTCTAATTTTTTTTTAATTCCCTACTATTTCTGATTGTTTTAAATGTTCTTTACCGTATTATAATACTTTGATAATCTATCTTATTTCATAAATGGGCACGTTATATTTGGGAAGTGGGCATCATTCCTTGAAATTACGTCACACAGGTAAGCGGACGACCTTTTTATGCATAGCATGGTGAAAATTAAACTATTTTGTCAAAATGTATAACAAAACTAACGATTAGTTTTGAAAAAATAATATTATACAATTATTTACTTATTACCTGGGAAATATGCTGTGATATTGACCTAAAATATCGTTATTGACCGAGGCGATAGCCGAGGTCAATAACGATTTTTGCGGTCAATATCAACAGCATATTTCCCAGCTAATAAGTAAATAACTGTTTTATTACATGAACTATAAATAATATAAAAGATGGAAACTTTCGGATTCTATTTATAGACAGGTCAATATCAGCGAAAGCGGGTTAATATCTAGATTTATTGACTCGGTTATTTTGGGGGTGTGACCAATCGCGTTGCGTCTATTTATAGTTCATATAATAATAATTGTTGCAAGTTCTTTTTGTTGGCCGAATGTTGGCTACCCATACACTTACCATACTTTATCATTTTGGTATGTTTTGTATTTTGATTTGGTAAAAAAAAATCAAAAAACATGTACAAACAAAATTCACTATCATAAAAAAATACATTTATGCATACATCTTTCATATGTTCAAAACTTTCAGGAACGAAAGGATAAAAGATGACCAGAGGTCAGACTGGTCGAATACGTCTACACTGAATAAAATGGATATGAAAATGTATACGTGTCTGAGCAAAGGGGCATTATATTTCGCATAACTTAAAATTGGACAACAAATACAAAATATGAAACAATTCATAACAGAGACAGAATATTAAAAATATATATTTGATTCTTTACAGATAGATGTAAAAAGACACAAAATAAAAAAAGTGTACGGTTTTAATCATTTTGAAATCAGTAAGTCAACAAGTCTAAATGCAAGATTATAAAAATTGTCCGTTTGACACATTTACATCTCAAAAAAGATAAAAAGAACCGCTAAAATAACATTATTGGTTTGCAGCTGTGATTTTTATATGAGTTGTGTAAATAACACCAGTTGAAAAGTACAGTCGAGTGGGACAGACTATTTTTCAACACTTGGCAATATTTACTGTCACGCTAAATAGCTATACGTAACTTCATGTATGTTCTAGTTTTTTTCAGTACACCAAACGCAACTGTGAAACCTGAATCACCAGGTCCATTAAAAGTATACTAGTGACAGTATGTATTTTATAATAATAAATACTTAGCGTAAACCATTCGTTAATGACTTTGCAAAACGAGAAATACTCGAATAACTGATGATAGAAACAGGCAATAAGTAGTGAAACTTTATAGGCTAAAGTTGTGTCATATTGAATTATGACAAAGTATATATGCGAGGGCGTTAAGGTACTCATGGTGATTGTTACATATTTATAGCAATTATAAACAAACGAGGTATAGGGGCTGACCGTTGTGCACCAAAGTAAGATTACAATCTCATTTTTTATAAAGTAAACACTAATAATGAAGTCTGATTTAGCTTTCAATTTTCTGCCCTGCCTCCTCCGAGTGCATATCTGGATAATCAAGTCTTACAGTACATAGGCCAATACTGTAGAGATAATGTATGAATAGTTTTGTATAGCGTTCTAAATTTAGCCTGAAATTTTACTTTTACTTAAATTGTTCAACAGGCATGGAGACGAATGCATGATGTGAGTAGGTTAAAAGAAGAGAAAATACTGATGACGAAATATACACGGCGCAAGATAAGCCCATTATTCAATTTCATCAAAACCTTTTTAGTGGGAACATTACGGGAAAACGTGTCTCCAAACAGCTGATGTTATTTTTTGAAATGAACTCATAAATTGAACCCGACAACATTGCTTATTATGTTTTTCGCCGTATTAACAATTTTATATTCAAAATATGTCATACAATCGCATATAAAATGAGAGAATTTAATAGATAATTGTAATTTCTTCCCAACGATACATTAAGTAACAACTTTAATTTCACAAAATGTTACTTGAAGTGCCCCAAATGTTTAATCATATCATCTGTATTGCGTTTTTGAAAAGATGATGAATCGAAACAACAGAAGGAACTTGCACGGAACAAAGATGCACGTGTTGACTGGACTATTTAAATAAATATGCAGAGGGTAAGAAGACGGATTCGATCCTGGTCAGAACGTGGAACCTTGTGTATTTATTACTTATACTTACAGCTCAAAAATGATAAATTACGTATAAATTTGTTTGATTTAATGTTACAATAATTCATAAGTTTGTTAATTATTAAAACTTCAAACGATTTTATGTCATCAATTTTAACCAATTTGACTAAGTTTTCCTGGATAGAATGATTGAATATGGAAAACAACTGTGTGTAGAAACGATAAAATGAATTTTGACATTTTTTTTAAAGGAAAATGCTTTCAAAAGAGAATTGCTTTAAATGTCACAGGGATGTAAAAGCAAGTCGTATTTATTTTGATTTAACATATTGTGAAATGAACAACAATACTTAGAATATATTTTTTTTATCTGACCCCAAATTCAAAGTGAATACAAAAACTCTTTACATAAAAGACTTTTTAAAAATGCAGGAAACTTTATCCATTTTGAAATGAACGGTTTTTGAACATTTTACGACTCACTACAGCACACTCTTATTGCATACCACACCCTAAGACATTTTGCATATCTTGATATGCTTTATTTTCCTGTTAAATCTCAGTATTAACTTAGCTGTGTTTTTAGGACACTTATGCCCCCCTTGCTTGAACAACATTTGTAACAAAACTGTGTACCAGGTATTAACAACATTTGGTTATCATTAGGAATAAGTGCGACAAAATAAACAAAGGGTCATAACTCTGGTAAAAATGGCTCTCGTTTCACGCTCATCTACACACCCACCCAGCTTGAGCACCCGTGCAAGTTTGAATGAAATCCGCCCAACAGTAAATGAGGAGTTGATGCCACAAGATTTCATTACTGAGATTAACAAAGCGCCATAACTCTGGTAAAATGGGCCCAAAAAAACTTTCATCCTGCTTGATCAACTATGCAAGTTTGAAAGAAATCCCTCTGAAAGTTAAAAAGGAGTTTGATGCCACAAGATTTAATTTCTGAAATAAATAAAGGGCCATACCTCTTGTAAAATGGGCGAAGGAAAAAACTTTTCTTTACGATCATCTTCACATCCTGCTTGATCATATGTGCAAGTTTGAAAGAAATCCCTCTGAAAGTTAAAAAGGAGTTTGATGCCACAAGATTTAATATCTGAAATAAATAAAGGGCCATACCTCTGGTAAAATGGGCGAAGGAAAACCCTTTTCTTTACGATCATCTTCACATCCTGCTTGATCATATGTGCAAGTTTGAAAGAAATCCCTCTGAAAGTTAAAAAGGAGTTTGATGCCACAAGATTTAATATCTGAAATAAATAAAGGGCCATACCTCTGGTAAAATGGGCGAAGGAAAACCCTTTTCTTTACGATCATCTTCACATCCTGCTTGATCATATGTGCAAGTTTGAAAGAAATCCGCCTGATAGATAATCAGGAGTTGATGCCCAAGCTTTAATAACTGAAATTAACAAAGGGCCATGACTCTGGTAAAATGGTCACAGGAAAAACATTTTCTTAACGATCATCTACACGTGCAAGTTTGAAAGATATTCGCCTGATAGTTGAGTTGATGCCACAAGATTTGGGGACCTTCGTACGTACAGACGGACGTGCGGATGTACGAACGAATGGAACTCTATTTGCCTCCCACTTGGTGGAGGCAAAAGCACATACACGATATCTTTAACAAGCTGATAGAGTATTATTATATTGGTCCTGTTAGATATGCCATGAAAATGCTTACTCTTTTCTGTCTCAAAAGGAAAGTGTTAATGGTTCTGTTATTTATTTTTGATATGTTTGTTTTCCTTTTTTTGTTCAAAACAATTCGATGTCTAGTCTTAATTATTAATTCAAATGACTTTTTTTCAAAATCTTAATTAATGTTGTTTTTTAACTTGGATAACTTAACATAATTGAAATAAAATCATCAAATTTTTAAAGAAAATATTTCAAATATCACGGTGACCTAGTCCTTCTAAGATATTATTGAATTAATAGTTTTTAGTTTAATATGCTGAAAAAATAACAATTTCTAAACAGAATAGAGAGCTAATAAAATAAAATTATATATAATTTGCCTAGTGCGAAATCTTATATTGCCAGATCATGAGAACATGTGTATTCGGTGATGTTGGTCGGTTGTTTCTACAATTAGAAAGAACTACAATTATCTTTAAGTATTATCTCATAAATAACAAGGTAATTTTGTTACAAATTTCGAATATATAATATTATTTTTACAGCGAAATAAATAATAAGCAATGTGATTTGTTTACTTTATGACTTCGTTTCAAAGATTGAAGACAGCTTTTCGAAGAAATTTTAACCGAATGTGTTATTTTCTTGGAATATTTCTTGATTAATTACATTTATAATTTTTATGTGATATTCACTACAATGAAATACTTTTTAAAACTTGCTTTGTTGTAGATTTGAGATGTTCTAGGAAACGATTGAAACGCTCTGTTTGAAAAAAAAACGATAAAAAGTTGTTACAAACCTGGTGGGTCACCAGCTGCATCCATAAATGAAATGTGTCGTTAAAAATTTTAACTTCTTTCAACATCTACTGACTCATCTTAATCAATAAGAAATGGTTGTAAAATATGCAAAACTTCCAAACGACACTTTATATAACATGACTGTTTCACAGTTTCTTGAATTGAGACTTGCAACAATATTCGTGTTTTTTTCCTGTTTCGATTGCTTCAAACAAAGAGAAAGTTTATACATGTATACTTATATATCAGTAGCTATATCAGTATAAAACCCATTTATTTCTACGGCTGGAAGAATTAACAAAGAATGTAGAATGTCAATATGTTTCTTTCATTCCTGCCATCGTGTTCTCACTGATTTGACTATAAATGCTCTGGTCTCGTTATAGTAATCGAGTCCAAAATTTCTTTTAAGATTGCCATAACCCTCTTATGTTTTTCATGTTTGTGTGTTTTGCACGAAACTGCCGAGTCGGTCGTTGGATAGTTGCTTATTCGTTAATATGAGAACCCGAATGGCTGGAGCATCCTAGATCCTGGTTTAAACCCCAAATTAAAAATGTTGAGCCATTGATCGTTCAAAATGATATTGCCTCTACTTTCGAGCGAACCCGTACCTTAACGGCGACAGCGCCTAGCCGTTCAATTCCGACAACGCTACCGACTGTGTAGCCGGGACAATCCCAATAAAGGTTGATCGGATAACCTCGATAAACGCTATCATCACTTCATGATATCGGTAACGGATTATTTTACTGAAAACATATTACTGATTATTTGTACAGTGAGACATTTTACGGCCGCCACAATTTCAAATGAAAATGCCTCTACTGGGGAGCGAACCCGTACCGTCACGGCGACAGCGCCTAGCCAGGCGATTCCGAACACGCTATCGACTGAGCCAGCCAGTACAATCCCAAAAAGATTTGATCGGATAACACTTTGGGTTTTCATTTTCGTTTATAGTTGGTGGTTTCCTGTTTTAAAAGTTATTATAACACGAACCTTTCCTCTTTTTTTCTAGAATTGGCCATTCCCGATATGTTTTCGAGTATTCTATATATCCCACCACATTTTATATGATCTAGTAGCCTAAAGTTTCGTTTTTTAATTGACTTCTTATGAGCCCAATTAATATTAGGCAAACCAGCTGTGGTTTAAGCGTCGGCACATTTTTATACCCAGAGCTCACAAAGCACGTTTTGGTGACCATTAGTTTCCTGTTATCCATCGATAGATATAAATATTCTATTTAACCACAAAATTTTCAATTCGAATATATGATAAGGGAACTTTGAAAGCCACCGAACATGACAAAAATGAAAACATTGCAGGCTCGGTTTGATTGAGTCTGTTGATGGGCACTAATGGAAACGCATATTACTGCCAACGCCGCCTAGCCTCGGGTTGAGCGCAACTCAATATTTACACAAGTAAAAAGTGCAGTTTAGATCCATCCCAATCGATGGCAAATTATATCCAAAACCTTTAGTTTATATTCGTTATTAAAGGGTCAGTCGTGTATCAATTTGTCAACCAGCGCACAGAACAAGGGATTGAAAAACACGTGATAATTGTTAAAATGGGTTTTTATGCTAAAATAAGAACAACTTAGGTCACAACCTCACTTATATCTATCTTAGTCAGTACTACAAAATTTATTTCTAGCCACGTAGCAATATGTACTACGTTCAAAAAGTGGGCTTTCATATTTTTAAAGTTTAACGTATCTTTCCAATTTAAAAATGACTGATTCCTTATAAACTTTCCTATTATGATTGAGAGTTTTTTCTGGAAAAAATAACAACTAAACGACCAGTTGTAAAATGCATAATATGTATTTACCGTTTATGATTGATGCACACAAGGTCAGACGGACTAAATACCGTTAATGAGAATACACATTTATCTTGATAGGCAATGAATTACGTGAAAATAGCATTTTGCGTTTAAAACGAGAAGTAACTTATTTGGTTTTGTAACTTATTTTGCTCTGAATAATTCATTATTCAAACGAGTGATTAGTTTTATTCTTTTGTTAAACTGTTGAATTTTTTGCTCGTATCAGATATACTAGATTTTAATGGTTTGTAGAAGCTGATTTTCATTTGAATGTGTTTTTTTAACTTCGCATCACAATTATGCGGTTCCTCATCTTTATGTACCGGTTTCTCGTGGTTGGTGTTCATTTAATAGCATAAATGCACTCAAATATTTCGCAATTTTATTCTTTATGAAATTATATTGATGCTGAAACTGACCATCGCATCATTAGTAAAACTCATTTGTGCAAAGTTTCACTGAACAGCATTTTGCCGTTATTGAGATTTTAATAATTTTCTTTTTATCGATGAACGTGATGAGTTGGAGTGTGGTAAGCCCTTAAGAACAAAGAACCATCTACAATATCCTGTTTATACAATACAATGCAAGTATTGTGATATTCCATTATAATAATATTAAGGTAATATTCGATTCAAATATCATCATTTTACTCGCAAAATCTGTAAATGTTATTTGCCTCCATATTGTAACAGTCCATCAGGCGACACAATAAACCTGCGATCTTTCTATTATCATAGCCAGAAAAAAAGATATTAAGAAAACAAATAAGACAATATAACAATAATATATCCAATAAATTTATACTTTTCTAGATTGTAGATACACCAGCTACTATACATTTTAAAGGCAGAAAATATAACCAGTGTTGCGCATAGGTTGTTTAGTATTGCATACAGTTAAATAAATAGGGACCATTTCCTCGACAGATTCGCTCTTTAAATTACTAAAAACTATTTAACATCAAACGAGTCACATCAAACAAATTTCTGCATATTTTTAACTGACAATTATGAAACATCAAACGAGTTTATGTCTTCATTTCAAACAAATATCTGCATATTTTTCTAATAAATACACAAAAACTGCGAAAAAAGATGGAATGTAAACGACTGAAAAAAAATAATTATGTCATAAATAGTAATAATTCGTGGCACCGGCAAAAAGTAATGCAAGCATTATTTCGTGTAAACGTTTACATTGTTACGAACGTGAAATACGCTTATAAGAAAAAGCCACATTCAGCAAGTATTGCCAACTTATTATATCAATAAAGAAGACAGAAGAGATAGGGTAAACATTTATGACATGGCCTAATTTAACATAAGACATTAACTCTGAAAAGGCGAACAAGTTGCAAATTTTCACTATAAGATGCTATGCGAATCAACGGGTAACGAGACAGATAAAACTCTCCAGATCCTGAATGTTTACCAATATAGGAAAGAGGTAAATCAATGTTTCTATTAAATAATCTGACAGGAGAATTAAAGACAGATGACATACGTATATACCTGTCATGCTTGTTAAGACCGCAATCCGGTTATCTAGGAGCATTTACGTATCGTGTTTCCAGTTTATATGATCATCGGCCTAATTAGCTTTTTACGTTATAAGTTACCTATATATTATTTGAGAATTTAAAATATGTTTAGCATAACTTACGAGTATAAAAAATGATTTCGTATTTTCGTATTGTATTGCCTTACCTTCAAAACGTGTTACACAATTATAATGTAGGAATTCGTGTGATGTGTACACTATTCAGTGGGAATGACATTTGCAATACATACTGAATCCCCTCAATACGACGGCGGCCATGAAGTTTTGCAACCCAGAGCACAACAAATATTATAAGATTTGACAAAGCATGGTGGTTCAGTGTACAACCTGGATCTAGGCGGCGTGGGCAGTAATATGCATTTCCATTTCTGCCCATGAACAGGCTCAATCAAACCGAGCCTGAAATATTATCATATTTGTTGTGTTGGGTGGCTTTCAAAGTACCCTTTTCATCTTTTATAACTAACAATAAATCAGAATCAAATTGATAATTGTTTCTTAATGGTTATAGAAAATCATAAGGTTTTGCCATTTCTACACAAACAATAAATTTGACTGATTTTTTAACACATTAACACACCAAGTCTTAAAGCAAAAATCGCAACAGACCTGCTTTTTTATGTTTAATTTTTCATCTTATGGCAGAAGAATATTAGACTGTGCAATTCGATTCTTTTCTGTTTTGTTTTTAGAAAGTAGACTTACATTTGCTTCATATCTCAGTTGCTTTGTACACTATGTCTTTTCATAAGCTTTTCGTTTTAAAGACTTGAAAACATGAAGATCCTTCCTTCACAGATTCACGAAAATTGAGGTTCATGTTTAAATACAATTTGAATTCGCAGCTTACGTTAACTGTAAAATAATTCTTTTGTTACTAATAGATGATCACATATATCTCAAGTGATCTATAAACATTAAGAAACTTTATGACTCGACTATAAAATTATATTAATTTTAAAGTCCTTAGAACTTAAACGATCTTTCACATGTAGCGGAAATAATATCCAGCAAAAAGAAGCATTCATGTCTGCGTACCATGGACGTTGCATAGTTGTACGTTGAATAGGTGAAATGTTTCGAAAAGTGCTTTCCCTGCTATTGCCATTTTATCTCGATTTATTTCGCAGTCAGTTGATAGTAGAAATGTGTTAATTGTTGTCAAATGTTTTTCAAATTGATAGATATACCGTCAGGTATTTTCTATTGTTCAACATACGTTTTCAACGATCTAAATTTAGCAATTAAATTGTGAACATGGAAGTTTGGGAGGAGGTTTTATCTCCGTCATTTGCACATTAGTTTAATATTGATATTTGCTTTTTACATTAATGTTAGTATATGATGTTAGTTTTTGCCAATTTTCATTAAAACCTATATTTTCCACAAATTACTGTATTTACAGACCACTTTCAATTATTTAATCTAATCGTTCATGCTAAAGACGTAAATCAACAACGCAAGTTTTATTTATTTGTATGAATATCATTACTCAAAGATAAGCTGTACATTCAAAATAAGTAGTTTGCATTGGTTATAACTTATCTTTAATATACTCTCACATTGGCAAATAATTTTGCTTGATGAGAAAGGTATGCCAATTGACTTTTCCATATATTATACTATGTTCCATAAACACCCTCAGTTTTGACTTCAATGGTAAATAATTTTTTCAGAACTGGTGAAAACATTACATTTAATGTAGGAACTCGTGTGATGTGTACACTAATCATTATGAAAATGGGAATGATATTTGCAATACATACATAATTCCCTGAGTACGACGGTAAGCCTGAAGTTTTGCCACCCAGAGCACAACAAAATTTAATATAGATTTGACAAAGCATGGTGAAATCATCTGAGCTTCTTTTTTTTAAAGAACACTTTACAGCTACAAGTTACTTTTATTGCTTAGTTAATGCCACAAAATAACAACAAAATATTCATAAATTCTAAAACGATTAAACAGTTTATAATATGATGAATCGGGTCAGTCTTCGGCAAAAGGGCACTTATTACATTTTTTAAGTTGCGGTTGCTTAGCCCCACGCGAACCCATTTTTCATCACGAGTTTCTTAGTTTTAGTTTGAAATGAAAGATATCTGTTTTATAACATAAAAATATGTAGTTTTTTTAAAGAGAAGTCGACAAATAATAATTGGAATAACAGCATTTCAAACGTTTGTTGTTTTGGACTGATAGTCATTTGTTTGAGACTGGCTCAAGATAAATGAATATTTAACTTCCTTCGAAAAACTCTGACTGCCTCCTTTAAAAAGGAAGTAAACATAATAATTGGTTGGGGTAATGCACACATTTTGAGGGAGTTTTGTCTATCAACGTTGCCATGAGTTGTTTATAAAATAAACATTTGAAAAGTAAAAAATGGTAAATTTAACAGGTAAAAGCATTTGCATATATTCACCACACAGAAAATACCGTATTTAAAAAGTAACATTTGCAAAAGTGGATCAGTATATAATTCTGAACTGGAATGCCAATTTTCAGTAATACAAGGAAGACTCCCATTATGTCTAACTTTGTATTCAAGATTAAAACATTTAATTCCTGTATTATTTTTAACCCGACATTATTTAGACAGATGATCTTGACAAATTGTAGACAAGTGTACGCGATATGTATATCGTTTTTCCAACTGTTTCAATCATTTTGAGAGCAACTCAATATTTTAACATCAATAAAAACAATTTTGAAATGAAATGTTAAAAGAGCACCATTCAAACAATAAATAATTATAAAAGTAGAGAATCGTCCACACAATAACCTTTGAAAACATGCTGACATATAAAATTTTGCATTACACACTATTTGTTTTTGCTTATATTCCAAAACAGAGAGAGAAGTATTAAAGTATCTGGGTGAAACACACGGAGCAGTTTATAATAATATTATCGTTTTGGCGCAGCATAATCTAACGTTTGCTTTAACGCATATTAACCGATGCAATTGACTTTTTAAAGATTATGTCAAAATAAGATTGAAGATAAATACAAGACATCTTTTTAATTTAAGAAGAAAAATTTATTGTCCTATAGTGAAAACAATTACATGTTAGTATAAACATTAAAAATTCGTTTAACTTAACGAGTTAATTTGTAAACAACACATTCTAGACACAATATATCTGGTAGATACAGTGTTTTAAATCAATTGTAGTAATTTAGATGTATCTGAAATGTTGTAAACATCACTAGTGGGAGTTATATATAAAAATAATGTTCTCATAAACTTATGAATCAAATAAAAAAGTTCAATCACCCCTAGGATATACGTTCTTCTTAATTTTTGCCTTTCGCGTTCTCTGTGTTATGCCCTGTCAAAATTCTATTTTCTTTAGTTCCGCCCATTGTTTCCTCCTTTAAGACAATCCCATTCTTTTACGCCGCTGAATATGGAATGGTATTAATATGAAAATACTACATTAGAGGTACCATGTTCACCACCATATGCATACCATCGTTTGGGATGGATCTAAATTGTACTGTTTTGTTGAGAGTGTGTACATATTGAGGTGCGCTCAACCCGGGAAAAGCGGCGTCGGCGGTGGGAGGTTATATGCATTTTCATCACTGACCATGAACAGGCTTAATCACACCGAGTCTGCAATATATTTATATTTTTCGTGTTCGATGACTTTCAAAGTTCCCTTTTCATCTTTTATGACGATTGTCCACAGACTTTCGAGTTAGCTATACGTTGATTTAATTGTTAAACCTTCACGTAATTTACACTAAATAACGTAGTGATCACAACAATTTTACCTTACAACAATCAAACATGACGTCATAATATTATGAAAATTTAGTACTTAACAGACACTACATAATTAATCGTTGAATCATGTAGTTTTAACAGATTAGAGGCACAGAATATTTTAAATTATGGCTTAGTGATTGGATGGAAAATTGTGGTAAACACTTAAGTTCGTAACATTTGAGAATGTGAATACTGTCTAACTTGTGTTTCCATAAACTAAAATGTTGATATAAAATCCCTTATTTTCTAATGACGTCACTAACTAGATTGCATGACATTACCGTACATTACGTCCCGTAAGTAACCACGCGAACGGTATACAAAAGAATACCCGATACACAGATCTTGTGTTGATACACTTAGAATCTCCGAACGACTTGAGTAATATGGTTGGTGATCCCATTCTTTTCAAACATGAAAAATAAATGTATTCGTCAACGACATCAAAAATCGAATTATGCATACCAGGAATAACCACACCAAGAAAACACAGCCTAGTTTGGGATGGATAAAATTGTACTATTTATTGCAAAATTGAGTTGCGCTCAACCCGGGGCTAGTCGGCGTGGGCAGTAATATGCAATTCCATAACTTCGCGTGAACAGGCTCTATAGAACCTAGCCTAATATTTTTTGTGTTCGATGACCATCAGAGTTCCCTTACATATGCATCTAAAATGATTCATTTCAAAAAAGACACCTAAAACGATTCAAGAAAATGAGAACCTGAGTAGGTAGTGCCTTGGAACGGTCAGTGTCAAAACAATTTGCCACTGAAAGTTTGAACCAGGTTCTAGGGTGCACCAACCTCACATTTGCATCAAGAGGTGCTCAGATATACAAACAAAAGTTGTCTTGATGAGTTAGCTCCAACTTACTCATCAACTCGACAAGGTTGTACATGTATGCCTTAGTACACAAACATATAAAACGTAAAAAGTTTATATCATTGTGAAGCAAAAAGGTGGGGACTCAATAAACTTACAGAGACCAGAGCCCTTGGAGTCAAATTAAAAAGAGCACGATGATAGGAATAAAAGAAAAGTTCTTACTAGTTCCACAAACACGGGCGAATATGTTACATGTTATAATACTATAACAACTAAATGATGGATGTTCAGAGGGTCAGACGATTATTATTACTAATTATTATTTAGGAAAATTAATGAATATGATTATTAACTAGTTTCCCAAATAATGGATAATTGCTTGAGTGATGTTATTTTTTGCACGTAACTTAGTATATTTAACTAAAATAGATACAGATTCTAAAAGCAGTACATGTATTATTAATTTTTACAAATCATTACAATTTCTGTTTATGGAATGCCAAATGCACGAAATATCGAAAACCTAAAATCTGATATTTTTACATTCCATCAAAAGGATCCAAATTCTATCACACAAGCAGGAAATTTGAAGATGTTGAAATGTTATTATCAAAGACTGTTTTTCAGTGAAGAATCGGACACTTGACTGATTACGAACGTGAAGATACATTGATTTTAAATCTGTTGATTGGCAAGTTATCGAAATGAGGAAGCAAATATTTTTACAACTTTTAAACAGTATATTTCCCATTAAATAGAAATTGTAATTTCTACGACACTCAATAAATTAATGTATGAAAAATATTGATATTTAATTTTAAACGGAAGAGTCGGATGCGAGAAAAATAATTTCAGACTCACTTTTAACAATTCTAACACTGTTGATTATTTTTGGCAACATCAAAATTGTTGAATTTCTATTCAAGAGTATTTTAGCTTGTATTTTGTTGTTCATTGTCAAGTATTTATCACCTTTATATTTTTTACCTTTAGAATAACCTAACAATGACGCTTTTTATCCCAAAACAATGCATTGGGACCCCAAAAAGGCTGAAAAATCGATATTCTCAAATAATAAGGGGCGTCCGTGGCCGAGTGGTTAAGGTTTCCGACTGAGAATCACTTGCCCTTCCCGCTGTGAGTTCGAGACCTACCAAGGTCAAGACCTTTCATGTGAGGAAGCTTACCAGCTTGCTTGCGGTACCCAGGTACCCGCTCGGGCCTTAAAATTGTCCGGAGGGGCACTTGGAATCTTTCTCCACCATGTAAAAGCTGGTATACCAGAAGAAGACGCAAATGGGCATAAGTAAGCTTAGCATCTGTCGATGTTCCGGTCTCTAATCTATATGAAATATGAAATGAAATAAAATAAATGACGACAATATTACACAATAAAATATTGATAATATTACGTCTGACATCGATAATATGTTTGATAAATGTTCATTGGAAACCTTTGGAACTAAAACTTTACTTGTTGGTTAACAATACCGTTTGCCTGAACGTGCCCTACTATAATTTAGAATAATGGGTTTCGTCTACTTTGGAACGTGAATATCGCTAATGGGTTCTTTGTTGCTCGAAACGAGACCGAGAAGTGCCCACTTTGTCCCGAACTGTAATCCGATTTTCGTTCGACGCCCGACCATTCAGTTCGCTCAAGCTTGATCAGTTCCAGAGAAGGCCCCAAACAATAAATCGAATGTTTTATTTATCTTAAAAAATAATTAAAACAGAGAGTATATTACACAGTATCCACCACAAGTTGTAAGAATAGCAATTTGGCTAAAAAATGGTAAAATTTGTGTTTTGACACCCAACGTTCAAATATTTGGGTAAGTTTAAGGAAAGGTCTGTTGTGTCGCTTTTGAGATAAAATCCCAAAACCTACCGCAAAAGACACAAATCAACTGTGGTATTCAGAATAAATATCGATTAAACAATCTGTCTGCTTTCGTGGTTTCATTTCAAGTTTAATTCTGTAGATGTGATGAAGACTTTTTTCAAGCACACATTTTAATTAAGTCCCGTTAAACCTTATAAAATATAAAATTGTGCAAGGGAAAAGTTTTCATAAGCAAAATTAATATTTTTTGTTTAGTTCAAACAGCTTCAACTAAAGAGTGATATTTGTTTTTTGGAATTTTATGTTCCGTAGATGTTAATGTATAAGTTAAAACTGTAATGTTATTCATCAATCATAAAGCAGAAAACACGAAACTTAACAGCAACGGAAAAACATGAAGATGACAAAAACAAGATATATAAAGCAATATGAAAAAAATTGCTTCAGGAATTTCTGAAATAAGCACGGATTCAGTGCACATAGTGTGTATAATAAAATTTCAATAAATATGCTCACTTTAATGAAGACAGATTTCTTCTTGGTTAAAGTCAATGATCTTAAGTCTTCAATACTTATATTTAACATTCCAACAATGAGTAATCGAATTAATATATTGTCTATTGTTTTATTTAATAGAATAATAGTATCAAAACTCTTTATTTGGTAAAACATTTAATATCACACGAGTGACATCAATTTCAACATATTTATAGTGTTTTTGAAAATACAAGTAACGGAGCATACAAGATGGAATAGGGACGTTAATATTGACGATAAACGATAAACATATTAAACCATTATACTTTTTTTATTGTACAGAGAAACGTCTTTAATCCAGCGATCAACTGCAACGTTCAAAACGTGTATTGACTTGAGCCTCTATTAGACAGTCGTATTAAAAGTGTATTACAATTATCAGATCTAACCACACTTAAAATGCCGCCCCGTTCAATCAATCAGTGCTGTTATCAATTAGGCCCTTTAAAGACCTTCAAGAAATATATTTATATAAATTTTGTGAAAATATTGAGTCGCGCTCAAACTTGGGCTAGGCGGCGTGGACAGTTACATGTATATGCATTTCCTATACCGCTCTTGAACAGACTCATTAAAACTGAGCCTGTAATATTTTAATATTTGTCGTGTTCGGTGGTGTTCAACGTTCCCGTTTCTTCTACCGGGTATTTATAGACTCCCACACATTTCCGATTTAAAGAAAATATAACAAACAAGAAACGGCAAAAGGGAAATCACGGAACAACTTTGAAATGAAATATGTGTTGCAATCGGTCCTGTAGTCGTCCAGTATCATACTTGGCCTACCTGCTGTTCCTTTTATATTATCTACAACCAACTTTGTTACATGGTATTGTTGCATACTAAATAAAACCGGTTGAAGCAATGTTACTTTGATTTAGCTTGTCGTGATCGCAAAACAGACATTTATCAAGTATGCTCAAATTTCATAGAAAAACTTTTATGACATTTACTTGAAAGTTGTTCCATTCAAAGCAAATTTGACGGTGATTTATTTTACTTAAATAGATTCAAGTACCACAGTTATTCAAACTATGCATATTAATATTCATAAAAATATTTTTTCTGCAATTTATTATATCTTATTCTAGATAACGAGGCTCAAACCAGAATCGAAATAGCGCGACACGATCACAGCGCCTTGCCATATAAATATGATCATTCTACCAAAAGCCTAAACGCCATATTCACCCAAATCACGCAGAAATAATTATTATCCGATGGCAGACATCTTTATTTATACCTATTTTCTTTTTCATACCTGTGTGTTCGATAGAAAATTATTTTGTCCTGGCTATCACTAAGAGTTTTAAACATATTTTCCTCTCTTTATTTGCACAACGATGGCCGCAGGGGTTTAAGAGTTTTTGAAGGTTTTAAGGTAAAACTTAAAAGAACCTCGAACAGCTTTTTTATTTATGCCATCATGTTCTTGCTGCTTTGACTCCTGAGGCTCTGGTCTCGGTGAGTAGCCGCCCTATTGCTTGACAATGTTTTTAACGTATTAATATGCTCTATATGTGCTTTTGCATGCAACATTGTCGAGTTTACGGGTGGGTTGCAGTGATTTTACCAAGACAACGTGAACTTTTTTATTCATGTGAGAACCTGTTCGGGCAAATTTCAGGTTTACTGCACTATTTAACATGGTTTAAACCCCGAGTGGCAAATTATTCATAAATTGTTTGTGACGTCTTTTTTGTAATTGATCATTGTATAACCATGCTCTCTTTACCTCTCTATGTTTTGGCTGAGTGGGGAGGCTGTGTCTGCAGGATGTGGCCATTCCTGATATGCATATTTCACTTTTTTTTTTATTAAATTCATTCGAAAACGACCCTTAATATTTAAGAAAGATATAGGATCTGGTTTAAACACCCAAGTTGCAAATTGTTTTGCCACTGACAGATCCAAGGCGGTAAACCCTCGGGTTCTCATTTTCTCAGTTAATTGTTTGTGGTGCGGATTTCAAAATTGAATATTTTGTAAACAGTGCTCTATTTACTTTTTGGCTGTGAAGGGAGGCGGTGTCTCCTAGATATGAAATTTTATTATATGCATATTTCACTTGTTTTTGTTTCCCGCGAGAAATGTACATTTTTAATATGCGCGAACTTTCAATAAAACTCACTTCTTCTTTTCCCAAGAGCACATATGGATAAGTCGTGCTGAATTGTCCAAATATACAATAACATTCATTTTCAAATAATTATAATAATTATTAAGAAATCTAAGTGTCTATCTAGAAAGATAAATCTAAACAAAATCTATTTGTTTCAAAATGCTAATAAAATTGATATATGAAACCGATAAAGTAATTTTGTAACGATTTTCCACTGTATCACTATCACTGGCGGAAATGTGAATGCTCTTCGTGATTACATGGCTGTTTTACGCATGCACTTTCCATCAATATAAACATGAATATCCGCGGTTAAGGAAACGCCTTGCTATGTATTGCACATCCTGTTTCTAAAGTTTATTAGTATTTAAGATGCGTATAGATAAATCGACATATATGTTTTTATTTCTTACACAACAGTTCTATGAAGTTATTTTTGTATCAGTATGGAAATATTTAATACTCGGTACATACATCGGAGTCAAACAGAATAAATTATAACTTTGTCCCGAGGCGAACATTGAAAACATATAACAGGTAAATTCATCACAGATACGCAGTCTATAGCGCGCCGAACACGCTGATATGTCTCAAATTTAAAGCGAATCCAATAACTTTACTACTTAAGCAATTTCAGTGCGGTGTGTCAGTTGCATATGTTGGTGCATACATCTGAAGAAACCCGCTGAATTATATCAACTGTAAGAATTTTTCCTACGAAAACGTACTAAACAATAAGAGACATGGAGTTTAAAGCTAATTTCTGTATTGTTGGACTAGCGATAGTTTTACTATGTGCCGGCAATGTAGAGTCGCAGACGTGCCCAGCTGGATGTGTACTTCCGGAGTGCTCTTGTCCTAGGACAAGTTTTCCTATGGAAACCCAAGACATTCCACAAATTGTTTACTTTGGATTTGATGACGCTGTCAACGTTGTGATGGCGGCGCTCTATGACCGCCTGTTTACCGCTGAAAGACTGAATCCGAACGGTTGCCCGATGAAAATGACACTTTTTGTATCACATCAATATACAGACTACCAGAAAGTCAAAAAGTTTCATGAAGCGGGAATGGAAATAGCTGTTCACAGTGTCACCCATACGTCTATCGACAATGAAGATATTTTACGAAAGGAGGCAAAACAACAAAAAGAAAATATCGTTAAACTGGCTGGAGTACCTGAAGAAGATATTGTAGGATGGCGGTCACCGTTCTTGAAAACAGCTGGTGATGGACAACCTAGTATTCTAAAGGAACTGGGGTATGAGTATGACATTTCATTAACTTACTCTAGGCATTCGATGGAAGTTGCAAAACCTTGGCCATTTACATTTGACAACGGATGGCAATATAAATGTGGTATAGAGCCATGCCCGACTGGTCACAAAGCCAGGGTATCGGATTTCTGGGCAGTTCCTGTGGTCAGTCTTATGGACCACAAGAACCAATATCCATGTTCCTTTGTCGATGGTTGTGCAGTTAGAGCGCTTAGTGAACAAGAAGCGTTTGACTATCTATGGAAGAACTTTTTGTCATATTACAACACGACAAGAACGCCTTTTGGACTGAATATGCATGCTGCGTGGTTTTATACAAGATATAATCTCAAAGCCATGATAAGATTCCTTGACGAATTGCAGAAACTTGACGACGTGTATGTGGTGACAGTCAAACAGATGATAGACTGGATGCGAAACCCTACCCCTGTGTCCGAAATCAAAACTTTCAGGCCATGGAGTTGTCCACAAGCACAAGCAGTGCACCATGGTATGTTTATTTGTATACAACGGAAACATTTTTGCATTTTATTACGTAATACTTTTGTAATTTAAAATATGTCTTTGAAGTTGCAATAGTTTCTTAAAATGTAATATAAACAAAGTTTTAAAAGAGTTAAGACTTTTCTCGTCATGGGTTTATGGATTGGAAAGCCGAAGAGATGATATATTTTTATTTACATGCATGTCTATAATAGTATACATGATTTGAAACATTACTTTTAAGATTAAACTTTTTAATATATATCTTTTAAAATCAGTACTTTTTACTTGACTGAAAGGGAAAGTAAAAGTATATTTAATTATTTATTACATAAAAGTAACCCTAGGCAGCGAATTAATATAAGTATTAAACTAGCAAACTGTGCTATAGTATATGGGAATAGATTTAAAGGATTGAACAAGCACATCGTATCTTAAAATAGACTTAACGATTAACTGAATTGTCATAAAATTGCAACAAATGTCAGAATTTATACCAAAATCACACTTTTTGTAGAAGTTTTTACAGTATAATCAATCACTGTCCATTAAACCTGTTAAATGATGTCCTTTATTTTCGCTGACTTGTGAAAAGTAGTCTTCTTGGCCTTGGAAAGTTATCTCGGTTCATTTTTGCTTTTTACTTAACTCATTTCACATAAAAGGTCAGAAAACAGTTAATCGCAGTGGCGTAGCTTCGCTACGACATACTGATATAGTTGCTTTGACTGTAACATTAATTAAGCAAAATGGTTACAAATTAATCTGATAAAATTTAAGAAAAAGATTCCAGCGGCAAAATCATTCTTGTCGTCCCTAGGATTTGGAATGAGGATAAAAAGATCAAAAAGCATACATTAAATGAATGCCATATTTGTTTTTAAGAAACTGAATTACATAGTCCGATTTTGCAGATAAACGTAATATGGACAGTAACGAGTATTTTCATTACTGTCTATGAATCATACAGTATTCTTTTTCTGGTCAACGACTTTTCTATTTTCATTTATTTGGAAAATGAACAAAAGTGAATGGTATTAAAATTTTTTAAATACACCCAGTAAAACATAATAACTTCATGATATTTTTTTTCAAGTATAAATACTTACTAATAGGTATGTCAGTCGCTTACTACAAAACGATTTAAATTCCTATGGCTAAACTGTCGAATGCGTGCATACATTTAAATAGGAATATAAATTGCGTGCTAGTACAGCAGATCCAATATGGAAAAATGACGTGAACATAAAAACTAAAAAAATAATTACATGTCCTTTATGGAAATATGACATGTCGGATCAAATTTAAGTGTTGTAATAGATTCCATTTTAAAATCTTTGCATAAATCTAAAACTTAATTATTACAGTTAAAAACTACACGAAGCTAAATGATTATTTAATGCCAGTTCTTTTATGAAAACATGACATTTACCAAAAGGGAAAATTAATTACTGATACCTGATGAAAACATTACATGAAACATCAGTAAATTAATTACAGTTTTCTTAATAATATGAAAATATGACATGAACCAAATCTGAATATTTGTGACAGATAACTTATGAAAACAACTGACTGTAACAAAGTTATGAATATAAAAATGAAATACTGATACCTTACGAAAAATATGGCATGAACTAAATCTGATAATAAATTACAAAGCATTCATGAAAAAATTGAATATTTTATGTGCTATGCAAGAGATCCATGGTTCTCACTTATTCACTTCTAAAAAAAACAACAAACAAACAACACTAATGTTTGTTTATAATAGTTACCGAAGTTGGTATGCAAACCGAGTATGCATGTTTTTATTTAATTTGTTTTAGCAATTAGTTTTTGATATATGTGAGGTTAGTTCTTTACTGCAACAAAAACATGACAATTGATGGTATGTGGTCAGATGTTTACGATCTGTCAACTCGACGCTAACCACATATTAATTCTGAGTGCCTGGTTTGCTATTTTTAAGTTTATGTAGATTATGTAGCAAAGGTGCTCTCTCTCTCTCTCTCTCTCTCTCTCTCTCTCTCTCTCTCTCTCTCTCTCTCTCGCTCTTCCTCTCTCTCTCTCTCTCTCTCACACACACACACACACCCTCTCTCTCAATTTAATTGGATATGTGGGGTATCTACCTGATTGTATTTTTTTCTTAAAATGTAAATGTTATCTATTACCTCTTCGTTACTTCCAATTTCCTTAGCTTCCTCAAACGAAATGTTCCGACATCGGACGGACTCGAACCCACACCGGCATGGGTCTAGCAATTTTCAGCCGACTAGATTAACCACTTGGTAACGGAGGAGAATTCCCAGTTTCTCGCTGTTTTAAATAAATGCCCTTGAATCTTTTTCACGTGCAGACTGCACAAGATGTTTGATCGTTTTTTGATAGTATCAAAACAACACTCGCAATGTAATGTTCATCAGTCACATATAGTATTTAAAGCATAAAAATGAAGAAAATATATCAAAACAGCTTAAATAGTTTAATGTTCATCAGTCACATATATTATTTACAGCACAAAAATAAAGAAAATGCTAATTGAAGTGAAATAGTCCATCAGTCACAACGAAACCCCTTCACCTCTAAATTAATTGATTGTGTTTATGTACGCATAAAATGAAGTGACAAAATCAATTTTCGAATTTGAGTTTTTGTCTATTTTCATTTCTATGAATACCAAATTAACTACGATGTCAACAACTTCTAGAGGAACGAATTATATTGTGATTTATAATGATCACTGTAAAAAACACACTTTATAAAGACAACGCAAACCTGTGTTGACTGTGGATGCTCGTGGACATTTGCGGAAATGCTTAACTACTGCTATCTAACCCACTTGAGTTTGATGAACATTATTATGGCGCACGAAAAGGCTCAAAAGTAAAATGGAGGTGCACCTATATGTAATATTACCGGTGCACCTGAAAATTTATGCGTTGGACGTGTAAATTTACGCGACGGACGTATAAATTTACAGGTGCACCTATAAAAAACCGGTGCACCTCCATTTCAAATAGCGGTGGACCTACAAAAATATACGTCCGTCGTATAAATTTTATGCGCCCAACGTATAAATTACCGATGCAACGCTAATTTACAAGTGCACCGGCAATATGAAAATGATCAACCAATCATAAACCTTGTTTCAATCAGTTGTTTTTGCTGAAAATAGTAATTTAAAAATTGAAATTAGTTACTTTTTTTTAATTTTTTTTATTTTTGTGCTCTTAAAATTATAAACATATTAATATTTCCAGAATTAAATAAACAATTTAAGCATTTTTTAAACGAGTAAGTAAACATTCACTGCATTTTTCAACATATCGTAAACACTTCAAAAAATTAAAATGTAAGGCACATTTTGATTGGCTATCATTAATATGGGTATAAATAGCGAAAGGGCCAAAATCGAAATGTAGGTGCACCGGTAAATTACGCGATGGACGTATAAATATATATGATGGACGTATAAAAATGAAGGTGCACCGCTATTTGAAATGGCGCTGCACCGGTATTTTATAGGTGCACCTTTAAATTTATACGTTCATCGCGTATATTTATACGTCCAACGCATAAATTTACAGGTGGTCCGGCAATTTTGTATGTAGGTGCACGTTCAATTTACTTTTGAGCCTTTTCGTGCGCCATACATTATTCGGATTGTTGAAATGACATCGTTCAGCTTAAAATCTGTAGTATTCTTACTTTTGGTAATACAATCCAGTTTAAGATTTCACTGTTAAACTGCCATGATAATTATTATTATATTAGTGACTTTATAAAATGGGACCCTGAATTTCTACTGTTTTTAAAGTTATGAAGATTATAACCACGACAGTCACTATCATTATGGATAGTACATGTAACGTTTGTAATTGACGACACAACGTTTACGTTAAAACTTTGAATTCGTAACTTTCAATCCATTTGATATATAAAAAAAGTTTCTTTACTTTACTTCTATTTTATAATTGTCAATTGTTTAATATGTCTTTTCTAATTTTAATCATTTTATAAACTTGTGCCATTTTCCTCTCTGATTGCGGTTGTGTGGGGAGGTTGTTCTTACAAGTTTACAAGTTTATTTTCTACACTCAGTACATGAATACATGTAAACACGAGGCAAAAACATACATCATACATTTATACGAGGCTCATAGTTGTGAAAAATGTAATAGAGGTATCGTGACATACAATGACTAAGTAACAGATTGAAAATACATTATATGAGTAATTTCAGTAAATCAGCGGGAGAATGACTTTAACAATAAACATTTTATTGAACAATTCCAACATTGTACTCAAGTACATTAACTGTTCCATACATATGTAAGTAATATTTAAATAATAAAATAAATTTAAATGATGTTAGTTGTTAAAATTTCTCTTTTACAAATAAGCAACGTTTGTTAAATTCAATCTTATTATGGCAAGGTAACAGATTGGAAGTACATGTACATTATATGAGTAATTTCAATAAAGCAGCGGGAGAATGACCTTAACAATAAACATTTTTTTAACAATACCCGCTGTGTGTTCAAGTACATTAACTATTTTCTGGGGGTGTTACATAAGTATGTCAATAATATTTAAATAATAAAAGAAAAGTTAAATGATATCAGTTGTTAAAATTTCTCTTACAAATAAGCAAAGTTTGTTAAATTAATTCTTACAATGTGTATTCATTAAACTATTGTATCTTATTTCATTTGGTCTTTCATAATATACTTTTTTAATGCACTTTTTTTCTTTTTTGGGAAAAATATTGACACTCCATGATGTAATGATATTCGTCACCTAAGCAGTTAATGCAATATGGACATTTTCTTTGTTCGTATGGGATATTTCTCCATCTTCCAACTTCGATTGGCAGTTAATGATTACGGCTTCTAAATTTCAAGTACAATTTTCATTTTTATTTAAGTCATATTTTAAATAATGTTCAAGACCAAAAGTGTTTTTTATTAAACGATAATTTTGTAAACTTCTTGTATTTTCGGTTGTACTGTGCCAATCGCTAATGAACAAGTCCTTAAGTATTTGTTTTGTTGTTTCGCAAAGCCATTTCTGATTTGAGAATGCGTGTGTTATCCAAATACCATACAATCCGCATTTAATTAAAATATCTTTTACACATGAGATCCATGGATAATGTTTTTGGATGTTTCTAGATAGGCTGTTTTCAGCTTGAAAATATAATGCATAGTAAATTCTACATGATAGCTTTAGAAAATGTGGTTGAACAAGGTTTGCCCAAAATGAAATTATTCTAGTGTGGATATCAATTCTTAAGGGCATAACACCCGTTTCTCCATAAACAACTACATTTGGTGTAGAGCTTTTTAAGTGTAAGATGTATTTCAAAAATCTTAGTTGGACGCGTTCTAAACTTTCTAAATTACCGAATCCCCAAATTTCACAACCGTATAATAACATTGGCTTAACTAGTTTATTAAATAATTCTATTTGGATATCTATTGGCAAAGATAAATTTTTTGCTTTCTTTATTAAACTATACATTGCTCTATTAGCTTGCTCTGCTATGTGCTTCTTGGCGTTTAAAAAAGACACCCGACCGACTGAAAAAAATTCCCAAATATTTATAATCATTTACTATTTCTAATTCGTTTCCATTATAATAAAAACTACAATTTCGGCGTGTTCCACTTGAAAAGATTAGTATTTTTGTTTTTGTAGCGTTAACTTGGAGTTCCCAACGCTCACAATATTCATAGTAAACATCTAAAGCATTTTGTAAATCGTTGGACTTTCACAAATTATAACTGTATCATCTGCATAGAGTAATATAAAAAGTTTTATAAACAAATTTATTTGGTTTACTTCTATGTTTATCCCATCTACTCTTCCGTTTAAGAAATAGTCTTGTAAATCATTTAAAAATAGTGAGAAGAGCAGGAGAGACAAATTCTCTCCCTGTCTCACTCCGATGTTACTCGCGAAAAAAGATGAAAATGGGTATTTATTTAAAAAATACCATAAAAGGATAAATAAAAAATCATTATTTTTTCTTATCTGGGCGGCAAGAAACGCCGTCCAGGAATATATGTAAGAACAAAGCAGAATAAAAAATATGAAATTAACTGAAAGAAAATAATAATGGGAACCAATCAGAGTGGAGGAGGAATGGGAGGAGGCGGTTGAAGAGAAAGTTTAGCGTGGCTTCTTGATAACAAAACTTGAGAAAGAATGGCGTTCGATTAATGCCATTGGTTAAAATGAATCATGTGATTAGCATCTCGATTCTGATTGGTTCCCACTAGCTGGCCAAATGCATGTGCTCCGTATTTAAAAAAAAACGAAGTCTATGTGGCCAGTGAAGTCCGACATTTGCTATGACTGTCAAATTTACAATGAAAACCTTCCTAGGTTACAGTTAGAAATAAATTAATTTGAATGACAAACAATACAGTTATGTTTTGTTCAAATAAGTTTGTGTGTTGATTGCATTTGTTGGTTGTTTTTATACACTTAATTAATAGGTTGCTTAGACTCAATAATACAGAATGGAAACTGTTCGAATCATCGCTAAACTGTTTGACAAAATTAACTTTATCCTTCAGGTCAGTGAATTAGACAAGAGTAACATTGTAAATAAACTTGGAGACAATATGATAACTTAATTTAAAAAAAAACAACTTAAGTTTGAGTGTTAATCTGGAAATGGCTTTGTATCAACTTTTGATTACTTCCTGTTGCCAACATCACAGTGCATGCTTATAATTGCTATAAAATAGATAATTGCATAGATTTCACACTTCTACCTTGATACAGCCAAATTTGTAACTTTTGACTGTTGACCCCTATCAAACTGATATTTCTTGGTTATTTACCAACCACTTTTCATTTCGTTTTCGTCTTTAACTCTGCAAACAATTAGTCTTGAGACAAATGTAAGAATGTATATCAGTTATTTGCTACATTATAAAATTTTCGCAAAAGAACACTTGTGTATAGAACTTTTTTTGGTTGGGTATATAATATTATGTTTATAAATTCGTTTACTTAGACCAACTTTTACAGTCTGGCTGGTCTTCGTTCCGTTATTTAAAGAAGAAAAAAGAGTTTCTTATTCGTGAAATCGTGTAATGAGTTCAATATGAATTATTCAAGTAAGCATGTCTTGGTAATTAAACAGCTGGTGTTTGTTCTTTCGTGAAGCAGTAAAAAGAATTCAAACACGACTACTGATCAAAACCGCAACATGTAATAACATTGTATCTGGTAATTATTTTTCCAATCGATAAACCTAAAGTATGTTATTGGCAAGAGGACATATGCATGCCCTTTATATTTGTTTTACAAATCTGAAATTTAAAAAAAAACACGCAACTTTACATATTTGACATATCATTGTCCTTTCCACATATTGATCTATGCAATGGCACGAAGGCCTAAACAACCTGATGCTGCTGTCATGTGCCATTAAACCACTGCGACAATTGAGTAGTCATATGGTTTAAAATTCTGATGCACACCTTGGTATATTACAATCCATCAATGTCGAACTCGAGGAAGAAACAACAATGAACACTTTAATCTGCTTAAGTTAAACAGAAAACGTTTTTCAAATTTCACATATTCTTTTGCATTGCCATTTTGTTTGACATTCTGCATAAACAATCCCATTAGGTCCATATGATATGTTTATGCTGTTAACAGCACTGATTTTGACGTTTATCAAACACTTTGACACCATTATGAACATAAGTGTCAATACGCGTGTCTTTGTGTATTTATAACAGGTACTTAAAGGCAAACGATTTATTACTGTCTTTCATTAGCTAGCTAGATGTCGTCTCATGCTAATTACTTTATAAAATACCAGTTACCACAGTACAACACTTGGAATAATCACATGTCAAAACACGTGATTTTATATCTTATCAAATATTCATGTCCCAACTTCTACGTGTGCATATTTTATGAGGACTCCAGCTTATTTAGTAGTCTAGAGAGAAAAAAAATTCTTGTATAAATAGATGAGTAGGGAACTTTGAAAGCAACCAAACACGACACATATGAAAATATTGGAGGCTCGGTTTGATTAAGCCTGATCATCGGCAGTAATTGAAATGCATATTACTGCCCACGTCGCCCAGCCCCGGGTTGAGCGCAGCTCAATATTAACGCCAACAGAAAGTACAATTTGGATCGATCCCAAACGATGGTATGCATATGACAGTGACCATGAATGCGGTTCCAGATAAATACCAATCCATACAGCGGCGTATGGTCCCCAGATAAAAGAAAAGGTTTGCCTTTAAAGAGAAAACAATAAGCGGAACTAAATAGAATAAAATGATTACAGGATATATCACGATATAAATCCTGCATATCTCAGACAATTCCGAAGATAAAATATAAAAAGCAGGAAGAATATAAGATAAGAAAAACAGGCATCTGATCATTTGACATCGACCAATATGGAACACCAAAGCTGTCTTACGTCGTTAATATATAATAACCAATGTAGTTTCATATTGAACAAAATCGTGTTGTTATTCCAGTTCATAATTTCTTTCTTTGCATGTTTTATTTTATTTTATCAGTTCAAGGCATTGTTCTATACTATATTTGACGTCAAAACTGGGTATGCAACGTGTCCATCCACCTTGAATAACAGTTTTACCTCGCTTAAAATGTATAATCGAAACAATATGAAATATGCCAATCATGAAAATCACCATATGCAAAGATACCAAAACAGTCGCTCAATACCGCAAACCAACGGAAAGCAAGAGACATTATGTTTATAATACGATAAATTTCAAAAATACTTCACCGGAAACAAAAGAGAATGAGGAGATACCGCCATAGATTGGTCGGTTGCTTCAAATGATTTCATTCCCCGTGTGGGGAGGGGCAGAGAAGGTTACACCAATTTTTAGGATGCAACAATCTCTATTTCTCTTTATTAAACAAACAGGTATATGTTGCCTTTATGATTAACTCAATACAGTATTAACAATTTTTGCAAGCAAAACACAAACAAACACACAAAACATAATTAGCTAATGACACCGTCAATCAAAGTGGGAAGAAACTCGATGACATTGCTGATATCAGAACACCTGACTTAAATCAGCAAGGGGATAATAAATATTCATGATGTTATCATGAAGCTAAACTGAGTCTTGTCCGTTGTTCAGCATGGCAAAATAAATCTTAAGTTTACAAAATATAAATGTAACATCAATAAATTTTTTTACGAAATTGACACAGGTTTTCAAAACTTAAACTTACAACATACATATTTTTATGACTTTAGATACAATAAATCAAAAGCGTTAAATATAAAGATAAGGTCAAAGGTCCATTTAAAGTACAAAGTGAATTTGTGTTCAATCCATTACACGCCCTCTTTTAATTTAATTAGCATAATTTTATATTAACTGCCTTCATTTTAATCATTCACACATTTCTGTCTTCACAACAAAGTATGCATTTTTATTAACGAAAAGGTGCCTTTGCACACTTGATTTCTTCTACTCCTTCGGTGCGTAAGTCTTTTTAAGTATTTTTTTAAAGAAAGGCCACTCACAAACAGAAAGGAGAACGTACCAAATACAATGAGGAAAAGTAAATTTCATTTCTGAAACATGTTTTTTTCTCAGCCATTTTTTCTTGCGATTTAAATAAAAAAAAACTAGGGCAAATTGTAGTTCCTGATTTCTCAACAATATTGTGAAAAAAATCTTTACAATAAGGACGGCAAGTTTATGAACAGATTTCTAGGGAACTCTTCATAAATATTATTTGTTTTTATCCTATCGTGATGGAATATCCATCGCAATAATGACAATGTCAGTGGGTTGCAGTTAAATCATCAAGGTCATTTGAATGAGGTTGTCTCGGGACAGGTGTGACCTTATCCGGCCGTAGAACCGTCTAAAATTTTATCATTGTAATGTTACAAAAATGTGCTCTCTAATCTTTCTTCAGTTGGGAGTGCCGAGAAACTACATTGACTGTGCTTGAATTTTCCCACATAAAGAACAACTATCTTTTTCAAAACCATTTTAGGACTTGGTTGGAGCGACAAAAAACAGTATCCATAATCAAAATGTAACTAAGCGAAGGCATATAAAAGCGAACAGCCAATTTAATGGAGTATCTTTTTTTTCAGAACAACCGACAACCACATTACTTCCAAAGCGCCAATTGATTCCTAAACCAATGCAGATATCTTTCACACTCGACGCGTGGAGAAGCGAAGTGCTTAGACGCTGGGAACAAACCCTTAAAAAGTTTACCAAAACGCCGATCACAACAAGTTCTTCGACCACAACGATGACACCACAACCTACAACAACAACAACAACACCAACAACCACAACAACAATGGCGCCAACAACAATGGCACCAACGACAACAAAAATTTTATTAACAACTACTACAAAAGTTACTTCTTCAAAGACCCCTTCGTCAACGACTACTCAACCTACAACTTTGCCACCTGTAACAGAAACTTCAAAAAAGTTAGATGATTCGCCTTCAACAACAACATCCCCATCAACAACCACCACTATTAAAACAACAGAAAAGCCAATGCCCTCAACTGAAACACTTACCCATTCTCCATCAACCGAAATGAAAATCAAGGTAGAACAACCCATAATTCAAGCTCACAGATTTATTGCGGACAACAATCATCATCATGACACCGATGTTCCACATAGTCATGAGCACGATCCCATTATTCAAGCGTTGTTGCAGACAAACTTGGAACCAGAAAACCCTTCAAACCTTTCTGACAATCCTTGGCTCTCGCCATGGTCCAAAACTACAGTCCAAGATAAGATATCCACTGGATGCATTCAGAATGTAAACTGCCAACTTCCAAGATGTTTTTGTCAAGGTACTATAATCCCGAATGATTTAAAGTTATCAGATACCCCACAAATGGTTATGCTTACAATTGATGGGAGTGCAAATCCATCAGTACTAAGACGATATAAACAACTCCTTGTCAACAAAAATAACCCGAATGGTTGCAAAGCACGCGGAACGATATTCGTCTCTGAGCGTGGTTCTAATATTCGCATAATGAAAAATTTAGTCGAAGTAGGAGCAGAAATAGCAATGCAAGGCCTTCATGAGCATCATTATGACAGCACGCAACACATGGAGGAAGAAATGATTGCACAGATGCTGACGCTGCGTAAGATTGGAGTAAACTCTACTGGTTGGAAAACACCTGAATTGAAATCACTAGGAAACGAACAATTCAGACTTCTTACAAAATACGGATTCACATACGACTCAACTCTTTCTGAAAACTTTCCAAAGGGAACAAACCACAAACCCTGGCCGTACACATTAGACTTTGGTTACACGGGTGAATGTGTAATTCCAGAATGTCCAACAAGAAGTTTTCCTGGATTTTGGGAAATACCAACAGTCACAATGATGGACTATAGAAAAATGTTTGAATGCGCATATATAGATGGATGCATGTTGAATCCACCGACAAGCGACGATACAACAGATTTTCTTTGGGAAAACTTTATGTTTAATTATAAAACAAATAGGGCTCCATTTGGTATTCATATGCGACAAGTATGGTTCTCGCATCCAGCATATGTAAGCAATATTCGAGGGCTGCAGAAGTTTATTGAAAAAATATTGACTCTAAAAGACGTTTATATTGTATCAACAGATGACATTGTTACTTGGATGCAGAATCCTACCTCGGTGGGTAATATAACAGATAAAGCCCCGTGGAACTGCAACCCATCTTAAATTTTCATTTAATTTAATCTGCTATTATATTAGCAAGGAATGCATGAAATAAGTAGAATGAAAAGTTAGTAGAATGAATTCAACGCTTTAATAGCCAGCAGTATCTCAAACATCACTATATCTACCCACTCATTCAGGGAGTTCAGCATGAAAATAAAAATGCTTTATAAAACCAATTGTCAAATGTTTGAAAACGTGTTTTGTAATTGAGATGTTAGCGAAATTTAAGAAGTCATCATTAATTGACGTATGAACTAGAAACGTCACAAACTGAACTGATTTGACAGACAGTTTTTGAAAGTGCAAAACAGGATTTCGACAAGAATAAAGGTTGGGTTTCCTTCCTTGAAACACACAGTTAAATCTTTTACAAACCTAAAGGTCATTTTGCTTGTCGACTTTTATGAATTTCATTAAAGAATTAAGTCCATAGTCATAACGATAAAGTGAAGGTATGCTTGATATCGGTAGTCAGTAAAGTAGTTCTTTTGTTTATTGTATGACGAAACAAATGAACAACCGACAATCTGGAGTGAAATTTTCCATCTTGACTGCCTCTTTTCTCTGGTTTGGTCAGAAACTAATGTCGTCAGAGCATAGGGCAACTTACACTCTTGTGTGTAATTGATGTAAAAGTGATTTACATTTGAACGATATGGCATGTTTTTCAGAATATTTGTTGAAGGCTATTTATCTAAATGATTTTTCAATGAATTTGACTGGTTCAAGTTTGACGGATTGAATTGTGTCAGTTAAAAAACGCTTCTTCAATTAGAACTTTAAGATTGGCCGTTGACATTTGCTTCTGATTAATGTGTCGTGAAAACTAAATGATGTATAAGTTATTGTTTTTTTTATTTAAAAAACATCCACGATGTTACCTTTGTACTTTACCATGTAAATTGCCATCAGGTACATCCAACACGTGATGGTGACTGAAGGCTATAAAACTGAGCATGAAAACCAGTCTCAAATCTCAATCAGATGCTTGAGATTTGAGCCTGGTTACCATGCTCAGTTTTATAACCTTGGGCAGGTATGTTGCCATTTCAGCCAATCAGATGCTTGAGATTTGAGACTGGTTTCCATGCTCAGTTTTATAACCTTGGGCAGGTATGTTGTCTTTAAAGATTGCACAAAAAACTGTACATAACCGCTATTAGGTTTAGGGTGCAATTCTTGTTTTGAAAATTTCAAGCATATGCGTTTATACAACGGAAGAACCTGTTTTTTTCACACTTATTTATTTTTATCTACAACGCTGTGAATGATCTCTGGAAAATAGGTGAAAATGTGAACGTAATTGGTAGATTTTTATCAGACTCACGATTTTCATGTAACTGTATTCGGGTAAATGATACTCAGTGATTGGTTGTAATAAAGAAAATTACCAGGATCAGTATGCATCGTTTTTATTTGTTTATTGTTTGTTAATTGTAACAATAAAATATTGTTGTTTTACTCTTTGTTTGTATTTCAATGGTCATAAGTTGATTTGTCGGAAAAAGAACAATTTTCAAACGAGAAATATCATATTTTCCGTCGTTTAACAAATAGTCCATAGTAAAGGACTGGTAGAAGCTTAACAGACTCGGCCAGTGACGAAATTGTATGGGCCAAGCCGACGCTGATCGGGCCTTACCAGAACCAAGACTTATTTGGCTAAGCCGAAAATAATCGGACTTAGCGGAACCTCCAGCATTGAAAAAGCTGGAAAGTAAAATTTACATGTATGCGTCTGTCACGTGTCGGAAATCAAACAACACACTTGTCAGCATTTTAGTTTAATTACCAGTATCTACACAGCGATTCATTTACATGTCAATGAAAATAAATAACTAAAACGGCCGTGCGAACAATTAAAGTAATTGATGAGTTGGCAAGTTGTCTTTGTAACATGTTTATTGTATCTTAAGATTTTAATTTCAACAAACCAAGAAAACGGTTAACCAACGTTTGGATATTGCACGGATAGATATATATACTACTCACAATTTGATAAGAGCCACTTTAAAGTTGAAGTCTGCAAGTTTTCCCCTCTTAGATAATTTACACTCTTGTTTCAGTTCAATAATTCAATGATGAGTAATTCATCGTTGTTTTTTTTTCAAACCAACAATAAAAATAAAACGTAATGTCTATAAACTTTTCGAAATGTTAACCAAAACAATAAAAATTACAGACTACAAAAGTTATCTTATCAAATTTTAAGCAGTATAATTTATTATATTATGGATAGATATAGACTATAATTTATAGTTTTTAGCATAGATGATATAACATGAACTTTAATATGGATAATATCATACAAAATATCTTAATAATGTATAAAATAATTAAAGATGAGATTTCAATCTTAATATACACCCGGAGTGGCACAGAAAAGAGAACATATTTTATTTACATAGTGATCTCTTGAACTTGTAGGTGTTCACATAGAAAAATGAAAAAAGCGTATCGAGAATTGCATCACCCAGAAAAAACAGCATCCCAGCGCAGTAAATTGGTAGATGCAGAAAAGAGAATAGGAAGTTATAAAAGTGGTCAATTTAAATAAAGACAAAACAAACAACAAAAAAGAGAACCTGAGAGTGTTCCGTTTTGGAGTTTAAACCCGATTCTTTCTTGCACCAAAATCATACTTGAACCAACAGTTTTCAAATGAACAAACAAGTGCAAGTTATCTTGGTGAACAAGCTTAAACTGTTCCATCAACTTGACAATGTTGCGTGCAAAAGCATACAAAAATAATAAAGAAACTAATAAAATTGTCAAGCAAAAAGGTAAGTACCCGATGACCTTTTCTTATACCAGAGCCCCTGGAGTTAAATCGAAAGAACACGATGAGAACTGCAAAAAGAAAAAGAGCTTCAAAGTTCTTTTTACGGTTTTTATCTATTAACCCTTATAAACTCTTAAAAACCTGCCACCGTCGTGCAAACAAAAAGGTAATCATAACGATTCGCTGTAGATGGACTAATCATAAATCATAAATATCAGACACATTAAAATTGGATTAAGACCTAAACATTGGTTTGTAGCCAGATAGGAGGGATTCCGTTTTACCTAGATACCGGGTATAAAGAAAGTTTGCTATCTACTAACGAAGAACTGACAAATTGGAGATCATGAGCCAACAACTTTCAACAACTGACCCATCCTTGCCTGAGATGAGAATGACTGATCCATCAACAAATAAAAGTAGCTTGTTTCTAACAAGATAAACATCCATTTGAATACGAAGACAACTAAAAACACTTAAGATTGATGCAACTGTTGAATGAAAATTATAATTTTTAGCATCTTTATGGCACAATTATGCATACTTATTTTTTGTCAAAGAAAGGCAGTTAAACTAATAAGATGCGCCGATATTTTATTGATCTACTTAACTTGTTCTGCATGATAAGTTTGTCACCTTTAATTTATTATATCGATAAGCAAATTACTTGTGGTCCGTCCGTAATCAAACTGCCAGTATGTTAACCCATACACATCTACAGCCCATAAATCATGAAACTGCAATATTTAAATTAATCTACCGAATTTGTTCCGTTGAGCACAAATGTCATATTCGACATTTATTTTACAGAAAATGTGCATATTTTGATGCACATTAACTCTTAAACAATGAGAACAATTAGAACTCTATTCTAAACACGTGTGCTTTTTTATTTATTGTCAGCATATATTAAAGAAAGTTCAAGCGTTTACGAAAAGAGTAATCATCGGTACATCGCATGATTTATTACATGGTGAGGAAAACGTAATTTAAATGTCATTTAGATATAGAACAAAGCTTTGAGTACGGATCTAAAGGTTTAAAGTTATTGGAAAGCATTCTATTGAATTTTTGAGACAAAAATCAGCATCAACCAAAATTAATTTATATTATAAAAAATAAATTGTCTGGGATTTCCATTCAATTATAAAAGAAAGATATATATATATATATATATATATATATATATATATATATATATATATATATATATATATATATATATATATATATATATATATATATATATATATATATATATATATATATATATATATATATATATATATATTATTTTAAATTATTTTTATTTCAGGTAAAGTGTTTAAACAGAAGATACATGTCATCCTTTCTACAAATCAAAGAAATAACAGTTATGTGTACAATTCTGAACAATATATTTTTCTGTCCTAGCAAAAGTATTATTAAATTTAACCTTCTAGTAAATATTTCGTTTTCGAATTTATCATGAAATTACATTTTTGTAATGATGTATTTCGTCTTTAAACAATGTTACTTTCTCATCATCAAACTTTTCTAATTTTTTAAATTCAAATAATATGTGTATAGAGTAATATGCGTGTTTTCAAAACATAGTAGTTGTAATAATAGTCATTGTAACAATAATGATAAAAATATTAAGCTATTATGGAATTTAGAATATGCTACACCATGGAAGTGTACATGTATATCATAAAAGAAAATTTCATGAGTCTGATTTTACCTATCACTACTTCTCTTGTTTTGATTAAGTTTAAAACAATTCAAACAAAAATATTCAAAACAATTCACCACTGGGGGTTTACACCACGGTTTAGCAGATCTAGAGTGCATCAGCCTCACTCACACTTGCCCCGACAGGTCAGTGCCATCTAGTAGTCTAATTACCCGTCTGTTGACAAATGCTATAAACATACCTTATGATCATAGAAATTAAAACTCTTATAAAAGAAGCACTAGAGCCAGCTGTTTGTTATGAATTGTTAAGAACAACACGAACAACTCTGAATTTAAGTACTATATACTAGAACGGGAAACTGTTGTTTTCACAGCACAGCATCATATGTTAAAATGGTATAGGACTAAGAAAATTGTCGGATTAGATTTTTTAAAATTTTGTTTGGTGCATTTTGTAATTGTTCAGAAATTTTGCAACTGGACCTGAACAATTCGATAGAAAAACTTCTGGTTATGTTTCACGCCAAGTGATTGGTTTTATTTTCAATGAATCTTGTACGTACAACGGGGAATGCTGGTAAATGAATATTTTTCAGAGGGTATCACCATTATGAGTTTATTAGACTTAAAGGCCAATCTCCACACAGAGTTGTCGTTCCTTGCAGTCTCTTTAAAGCGAGTTAAGGAGCGACAACTCTAGATAGAGATTTCTTAAAAGCAAGTCACAACAGTAGTTTAAGAGTCAGAAACCTGTACATTTATTGTCTTTCTGAACTTTAAAATTAACATTTAGTTTTAATCATATTTTTGAACAAGATGAAAACAATTGATCTAGGATTTTTAAGAACTACAATTCTATGTACAACATCTTTAAAATCAAATAAGGATAAACGCATTGAAAATAGTCGTACATGCACTCGTAAGAAGACGATTATAACAGAGCTGATATCTGGCCTGTCGTTTTTGGTGGATGTCCAGTCATCTTTCTTCATCATAAAGTATTTCCAAACCCTCGATCGTGTATTGCCCTATTAAGAAAACAATTAATCAACTTAAAAGTGTTTTCCAATATGCCATTTTTCCATAATAAAACAAGCATTAAAAAGACAAGAATCGCGTAAACGTGAATATGCAGACTTCGGCTTTCTCTTAACAAGTATCGATTAGCACAATTTTAATCGATTATCGCCGAATTGACATCATTTCGTTCTATTTTTTGCCTAAGTTTTAATCGATTATCGCCGACAAGGCATCATTTAGATCTATTTTTTGCTTAAATTGCATTTTATAGACTTTTTCCCATTAAGTCTTTCTAATAAATACCCGTTATAATTTTGAACTAGAAACAAAGAATCAGGAATCGCCACACTCACAAAAACACAGCCTCTCCTTGCAGCAAAAAAGAGAAAGGAAACGAGAGCATGCGTTGATAAGTTTGTCAAATTAAAATAAGACATCACAAACAATTACCGAAAAAGAGAACAATTGGGTAACTGCCTTGGAACAATCAGTGGCGAAACAATTTGCCACTGGGGATGGTTTAAGCCAGGTTCTAGGGAGCACCGAGCTCTTATTTGCCCAACAGGTTCTCATATGAACAAACAAGTACAAGTTGTCTTGGTGAAATCACTGCAACCCACACATCAGCTCAACAATGTTGCATGCACAGGCACACCAACATATAAAACACGAGAAGCTTATAGCATTGCAAAGCAAAAGGGCGGGTACTCAATGATCTTACCGAAACCAGAGCACCTATAGTCAAAACAGCAAGATAAAAGAAACAAATTGAATTTCTGGGTACTTTTTACAAAATTTTCCGATTTCCATTTACTCATAAACCCCTGCTTACGTCGTGCAACCAAAGAAGAAAGCAAAATGATCAACTGTTGATGGGTTAATCACCAGGCATGCAAAGCGCTGTATAGTATTATGTTGGTAACCTTTATTTTTAATTTACAGATGGTTAAATGAGTAAAGTGGAGAAATTGACATTTATTTTATTTTAAGTTTATAAATGCAATCTCCATAAAAACTGGCTGTGAAATATATTATTGCAATAGTGATGCACCTGTATTTTTGAATTAAATCTGTGTTTCGGGGATAAAACTTGCAAAAGGATTTTGAAATTCTTAATTTTTGATACCGATAACCTTGTTTTAAAAGTTGTTCTCTTATGCAAAGATATAGTTTATTGAAATCGTTAACACCATTACAAGCTCTTGAAAAGCGAACAAGCTGTGAGATATAACCCCCATAAGATGTTACACGAGGAATATAGCCGTCTAAAAATTGAAAAAAAACTATATTAAAATTAAAATCATCTCTTTTATCATATTCATGTGTTTAAGTAGTGACGATATTTTAGATCAGGACGAAATATATTGTTTGTTTTTTTGCCATTTGCGATAATAATTTATTTCTTCTTCTGTTGTCCTTTTTGTCATTAAACATGAAACAATAACTTTATTTCTTTTTCGGTTGTTCTTTTTTGTTATAAAACACTGACAACATTAAACGCTGTTTTCCTTTATATACTTCCAAATAAACGTGCTCAGATTATAAATGATCAAATTTGTCGCTTGCAAATCATAAAATAGCAATGAAAGAAGATATTAATATTCCTAAATCAGTGTATGGAAATGATAATTGTCCTCGCTAAAATGATTCACACAAACTAAAAAAGTTTGTAGTAAGCAACTTTCTGTATAAATAGTACATTGCTGAAGAAATATTTTCAGAGATGTAAGGCAAATAACTAGTAAGTATACAATTATACATGTAACACCGGATTTTGCTACAGATAATTGCGGACATTACATAGTTCCTTATAGTATGTTTTGGCATTTTAGGGGCATAACATGGTTAGTGTTGCCATAAAAAGACATGCTTAGTTAACCACATGCTTTTACTGACACAATTATAACAAATTTATTTTGGAAAATACAGCATATGAAAAACCCTTATCACAAGACATAATTTTATGTAATTTCACAGTGTGAAAATATAAGTGCACCTATTAATTGAGATATCATCTTTATTTCTTCAATTTTAGTCTCAATTTAATAAAATTAATATTTGGTATCAAAATTGAGATAACAACATTTAATTCTAGAGTATACTATCTATGATCTAATCTCAATTTGATACAAGATATTTCGGTATTCAGAAAATCAGTTAATGAAAATTTACCGAAAACAAAATGCACACCTTCTATGGAATAGAGTACGACAACTAAAATTTCACAAAGAAGACACGTCTTTTTCAGTGTCGGGCCCGATATTCGAGAACATGTATCTGTAATATGGCATAATTAGCCAAAATGAGCATAGCTTTTCTGTTGGATTATTTCTGTTCATTATACCTGTATTAGGTTGTACTCAGGTTCCGCTTGTGCCTGAAACAATGCCCGGATGGGCACCTGGGCTCTCCCTCTACTTAAAAAAACCCCTGAAAGTTCATATCCAGATATGCACTCGTCGGAGGCGGGGCATGGCTTAAAACATTTAAATCAACATATCATTTTCGCCGATGCTCCATGCGCAAATGATTCTGTGCACGATAGGCCTGAAAATCGGTACCTTAAGGAAAAAGGTCCTTGTAAGTTTAAGTTAAGTAAAATCCCATAACAACCACCCCGACATACAGACCATCTCGCTAATAAGACAACTATTCCGATATCCCATTTACAGGTCTGCACTATTTTCTACCCCTATATTTAGACCATTCAACTATAACGATTTTTTTTTCAAAGTCCCAATGGTGGTCTAAATATCGGGGTTTCCCTGTAATTTCAAAAACTTATATATGTTCACTTTGTGGTATTAAAAGCCACAAGATAAATATGTTATTGATAGCCTAATTTCTCTGAAATTTTATATACCAGCAATCAATCATAAAATAGTTTTAGGTATTAACTGCACAGAATGGATTATTATATTTTAGTTCTTAAATGCTCACGTTTATTTTAATGTACAAGCAATTCATTTAAAATATGTCTAGTAATAAAATCTGGTTTATGTTACGAACTGATTGATTTGATGGGATTTTAAACTGTTTCTCACGTTATGTGCATATTTTTCTGGTGCATATGTTCCGTGTGCATTTATTTTTGGTGCATCTTGCTTTAGACACTTGCAATACTTCACAAACAACACTACTTTGCTAGTAAAAAGGTAAAAAAGAACCCTTTTTTAATAATTACGTCACTGAATACTTCAAATATTTGCAGTCTCGCTTTGATTGAACCTGTTAATGAGCAGCAGGCAAGTTCAAAATCCAGAAAGGTTCAGCAATTCCGAGAACGTGTTCAGACAGATGGTACGTTTTCACCGCAGGTGAGATTCAGATCAGCTGCGTTTTCAGCCCGTTGGCAATTCAGATCAGCTGCGTTTTCAGCTCGGGTGCAATTCAGCTCAGATGCGTTTTAAGCTCGGGTGCAGTTCAGATCAGCTGCGTTTTCAGCTCGGGTGCAATTCAGCTCAGCTGCGTTTTCAGCCCATATGCGATTCATATCAGCTGCGTTTTCAGCTGAGGTGCGATTCAGCTCAAGTGCGGAGCTCAGGTGCGATTCAGATCAGATGCGGTTCAGCTCAGGTGCGATTCAGCTCAAGTGAACTTTATGAAGCTAAACACAAAAAGCGAAAATTGGAGCGTAACTGGCGTAAATCTAAACTCTGCATTGATCATCAACTTTATAGGGAACAATGTTCTACAGTGAATAAGCTACTCAGGGAAGCAAGGGTGACATACTATTCCAACAAAATAGCCTCTGAAGGTGGTGATCAGAAAAATCTCTACAAGATTACAAAACATCTTCTTGGCGCATCCAATGAAGTGGTTCTACCCTCATCTACATCATTAAAACAGCTAGCTCAAGAGTTTAGTAACTTTTTCGTCAATAAAGTTGAAGGTATCAGAAACGACATTAAAACACAGAACTCATTGTCGACCAACATAAACACAAATGTTTTAACCCCATCTTCACCACCGGTGACCAACATGCTGAATTTCGTACCAGTATCTGAGCAAACAATAAAACGCATTATTTTGAAGTCACCAAATGAATCCTGTGAGCTAGACCCAATACCCACATGGCTACTGAAATCTTGCATTGATGAACTTCTACCTATTTTGACAAAGATAATAAATACTTCATTAGAAACGGCCTATATACCAAAAGTGTTTAAATGTTCACGAATACGGCCATTACTAAAGAAACCGGGCCTTGACCAAAATGAACTTAAAAACTACAGACCCGTGTCTAATCTGCCCTTTATATCCAAGGTTCTAGAAAAGGCTGTGTAGATGCAATTAGAATCGCATCTTGCTTCAAACAACCTGCATGAACCAAATCAGTCGGCTTACCGGAAGTTTCATTCAACAGAGAGTGCACTAATTAAAGTACAAAATGAAGTAATGCAATCTTTAGATCAAAACAACGTTACAGTTCTTGTTCTATTGGATCTTTCAGCAGCATTTGATACCATAGATCATATTATTCTCCTAAATCGACTTAAGCACGAGTTCGGTATTATGGGTGCTCCGCTAAAATGGATGACCTCTTACCTCAGTGATAGGTATCAAACAGTTTGTATTGACGGCCAATTGTCGGAGGCAGTTCTCATGACCTACAGTGTGCCACAGGGATCAGTACTAGGCCCTAAAAACTATATTATGTACACCAAGCCTGTAGGTTCTATCTGGATCACCACTTTTATGCGGATGACTCTTAACTATATCTAGCGTTCAATCCCAATGATAAGGTCAGCGCCGAGGAAGCTCTACGTTGGGTGGAGAGCTGCCTTTCATACATTGTATCTTGGATGCACTCTAACATGCTGAAGTTAAACACGGATAAGACTGAGGTTATTGTCTTCTCATCCAAACATAATGAGCAGTTTGTTGGAGATATAACCATCACTATTGGCGAATCTCTGATAAAGCCAGCAAAAGTTGTCAGAAATCTCGGAGCATTCTTCGACTCCAGGATGAATATGGAAAGCCATGTTAACTCCGTGTGTCGATCCAGCTATGCTCAATTACGCCAAATTAGCCACATAAGACAATACATAACTTGTGATGCTACAAAGTCTTAGGTCAACAGTCTTGTTACATCTCGACTAGACTACTGTAATTCTCTGCTATACGGACTACCCAAAACCACTCTTAACAAGCTGCAGACTGTTCAAAACACAGCAGCACGTATAATTTTAAAAGCTTCGCGCACCAGTCATATCACTCCGATTTTGAAAGAGCTGCATTGGTTACCGATAGACAGTTGAATCAAGTACAAGATTTGTACCCTCACATACAAGGCACTTCACAACCAAGCACCAGCGTATATTAAATCTTTGCTGGAACTGTATACACCAAAGCGAACACTTAGATCTCAAGACAATACATTGATTTTAGTACAACCCAGATCTAAAACAGTGAGCTACGGGGACCGCTGTTTCTGTGTGTGTGCACCTCGGCTGTGGAATTCGTTACCAGTGACACTACGCCAGTCTAGCAGCTTTGCTTCTTTTAAAAAAGCTCTTAAAACATACCTTTTCCTTCAGTGTTATGAAGCACAGTAGTTTTAATCTGTAGTGATACATCACAGGAGTTTGACATTTGAACAAAAATAATTTTTACTTGTTATTTAGTCTTTATTGTAAAGACTAATCTATTTTTTTTTATTATTAACAAGAATGTCAAACTCCTGTGGATACATTTATATTTCTCCAATTTGTGAACTGTTTTTATTTTTAATGTACAGATAGACACTCATCTTTTACGCAGCGCAATATGGTCTGATGTTTTACCTATCAATATGTTTGTGTAATCTTATTTCACATTTTTATGTATTTGGTTTTTTTTTATTTTTTTTTATTTTTTTTATATAGGAACCTGTGATTCTGTTTATCGTATTCTTAAAATGTATGTTTCTGTTTGTAAAGCACCTTTGAGCGTATGTATATGTATGAAAAGGGTGCTATATAAATGTGGATAATAATAATAATAATAATAATAATAATAATAAGTGCAATGCAGCTCAATTGCGGTTCAGTTCAAGTTCCAATAAGTTAGGTGCGTTTCAACTCAAATGCGATTTAGCTCAGGTTTTATTTATCTCGGGTTAGATTCAGCTAAGGTGCGTCAGCTCAGGCTCGATATAGCTCAGATACGTTTCAGCTAAAGTGCGATTAAAGATATTGAGTTCATCAAAAGCTTTATTTTCTTCAAAGTATTATTGCGCATTTCAAATTTTCTATCTTCAACACTATACTGTGGTATCATTATATTTCGCGCCGCTTTAAATTTTGCGTATATCGCTGTAGGACATATATATATAGGATGTATGTGCGAATTTAATTAAACTAAAGCGTAAAGATTATAAACCTATGTTATAACAAATCGTAAAACGAAAAGAAGAATAGAATTGAGCGAATGTAAATCCATGCGAAAAAGTTATTTGCGGCTATTGCGCGATAACTCTCTCCCTCCCGCCCGCACCTCGAATTTAAATGATACCACAGTACTTGAATGTAAAAATTTAGATTTTATATTTAGATCATTGAAAAGCTTGCAGTAACCGTGGCTGTTTACTGATATTTTTCTTGGAAATTATTATTAATATTTTTGTTTTGTTCTTGTGTTGTTTCTTTGATTTGCTTAGCAAAAAAAACGCTTCAAAATATAAAAAAAACGCTGAAATCGATGATAAAAAAAACACAAGGGAAAATAGCAAAGAAAGCAAACGAAAGATTTTCGAGAAAAACTTTAATGCTCCCATGCAAAATAAAGCCAATTTAATTTGCTTTCGTTGTCGTTATTTTGCGCAGCATTTTTTCATCTGGCGTTGTTTTTATCCTCTAAGCATTTTTTGCTCGAAATAGGTTTTTTAGCTTTGCTCATTTATCTCCTATTATTTATTTCTTTTGTTTGTTATAAAAGCGTTCCTTGTGGGATAAATATTATTTCAGCCAAATACCTTGGCTACGAAGTTTTACAAACGTATACGCTTGAAAGTCCAAACCGACCCACGTCAACAATACGAATTCATACAAAAGTACATGTAAGCTGTTTTACTTCGCCTTCTTTTTAAAAAAGATTTACATTTTGCCAAATCACGCATACAGATTTATGGCCAAAATTTTATGATAGATCGGTGCATTTCATTTTCTGGTTTTTATTTTTTTGTATTATGAAGTGTTTTTAGCAATTAAACGGACAATAAATTCCAACTTATTTCAGCAACCTGCATTTTACTTTGTGCGAGGGACGACACCGTGACGACCGCATTTTGATGTGTGACTTAAGTAACCTGGCAACCTGAACTAGACAACTCGAACATTCTGTGTTTCATGCAAACTACAATCCGTCGTACATGAGTATTTTTGGAATTTTTAATCTCGATTTTTTTCTCGACAAATTATTGACACTAATTCAACAGACGGTACTGTTAGGTTAACCCCCAAATTTAGACGAAACGACAGAAAGATATGAGCTGAAGGTTATAAACTGAGCATGGAAACAAGTATCAAATCTTAAGCATCTGATTGGCTGAAAAGGTGACCAGCGGCTATTTAAGCCATTCAGATGCTTGAGATTTGAGATTTGAGACCTCTTTTCATGCTCAGTTTTATAACCTTGAGCAATGATACCATGTATGGGGTGACATTAAAGTGTCATGAAACGGGCGGAAAGTGAGTGTACAGAGGTAAAACGAGGTATTATAAACTCGTTGGCAGTGAGGTATCAAGAACTGATGCGACAGTAAGTGTATCGCTTAATGCAAAAAGTGATCAAGCATTGTGCTGAGGTAATACTAAGCTTTAAGTACTGAGTCGACAGTAGTTTATTTCCGCTGCGCCATTAGGTTAAGCCACCATCGAACACGACAACTAATCATAATATTGCATGCTCGGTTTGATTGAGCCTGTTCATGAGCAGTAATTGAAATGCATATTACTGCATTGTGTTGAGAGGTACCAGCCTCGGGTTGAGCGCAACTACTACAAAATATTTAGACACCTCGTGCTCAACGGACTTCGAATGGCGAAATTGATAACACATTGAATGTCAGATAAAATGACATTTTCACTTTTTTCATGTCGCAATCATTTCCCTGAGTGATATTGGCAAGAAGTGTTGGTTCAACTCGTATTTCGATATGGTTAATATATAGCAAACATCATACGAACAACAGAATTGAATTATAATTATTCATATTGTCATACTTGACATCAGAATAGCAGAAAATTCCTAGAAATCGTCTGTCGCAAAGGGATCTATATTAATTTTAACGTAAACCTTAAGCTTAATAGGAAACAAAACACCGATGTTAGGCCATGTTTTAACAGGTATGGTTTAGTTTATACGAAGTAACTTAAAATTATACAATTCTCTGATAAACTGTCTAACCGAGATTTATGAAATGATTGTCGCAAATGTATACTGGTCAGGAACGTTAAATGCTTTTAACCTTACTTTAACAAACGTAGACGTCATCAATATACATTAAACTTTTGCTTACTAAGTCTTAATATATATTTATGTGGAATGAAACAAAGTAAAATGCAATCGTCAAAACATCAAATCTTAGATTAATTGAGAAAAAATAAAATTACAGGTGGGACGTTAGAATTTGTCAGGTACGTTAAATAGTATACTGACTTGCTCGTCCGTAGTTTTGAAATTATGTTTCCGAATCATTGTTCTTCGTTTTTCATGCAGTCTTATTTTTTTATTGAAGTAAAACATGCCTTTGTGGCAGTTTATATATTGATTGCATATCAGAAAATTGAAAATTGACTGTCAAGTACGTTAATGTCAGGTACGTGTACATGCAACATGATTCTTTGAATAAAACGGTAATTTCCCCTACTTTTTCATTTTCTTGGCACTATATAACGTATGCACACATATTTTGCCCTTATACATCTGTTACAACAGAAATATTTGAGCACAAACACAACAGATTAGTATCATGTCAGGTACGTTAACTGTTTCACAAATCGAGGTAAGATTCATTACTTTCAACAATATAGCTAGAAATATATTATGTTTATTACAATTACAGCAAACCAATTGCATACACGACTATGTTACTTTTCAATTGTTTTGAAACAGTTCAAGTTTTGAATAGTTGTAATTGTTTGTCAGGTACGTTAAAAATATGCACATTTTTAAGGTACATTTTAAAACTAAAATAATGCAGTGTGTTTGCAAAAACTATTTCCTTTCCTATGAATAAGAACTGAAGTGTATAACTTCAAAGAAAATGTCATCTAAAATTGGCTTTGTTTTTTTTATTTCAACTGATTTTGCAAAGTTCGGGTATTTATTTTTTTGTTTTGATTATGTAGGGGTTTTATTTTACATGTATACCTTAAAATATTTTATTAAAGACTTCCCAATAGAATGATACTGTCCACGGTATCTTGGTCATATAGTGGTACATTTAAAAACGTATTAATTGTTCGATTCAAATGAATATTATTGAAATTGAGATGATGTTTAAAAAATATAACGTACATTTTGTACCTGACTTTTAAAAATGGGTGAGTCATTAATAAGCTAATATTCATGGACTAAGTATATCAAGAAATGACCCCATTGTCATTTTACGTAAGGTGGAATGTTTATGATTGGTTTTATAAAGTTATTAATGTAAAATTGTAATGTTTATTTTTTCACAACTTACAATGTGCGAATGCTGCGTTAATTGACATTCAGTGAACAGCGTCGATTGTTAAGTTTCTGAACAGTCCATTAAGTACATGCTCATATTTAAAACAGGTATTGGACAGTGATTGAGTAACTATTGTCCACATTTATCAAAACAGTGACACAGGTGTCGGCTGTAATTATAGAACAGTTAAGTTAAATACAATGACATAACTGTCTTACTATATGTATCAAGTAGGTATACTAGAATTAACTAGCCGCATCAGTCAATCAACTCGTGTAGCCCAGTTACCGAATAAGACTTCAGATTTATGTTTAATCTCAACTGATAAATCTACGCCTATGAGATTCGAGTTCATATTCAGGCGAAAACAAGTCTGTTTGATTTATAAGGAAACCCTTTATTATGTGGCAGATAGATGTTTTTTTTAGATTTGAGATATTTAAAAAAAAATTAAGAAAATGGGATAAGGCTTGACCTGTTGAGTTCGTAGCATATTGCTTTTGTTGTTTTTTTGTATAGAAATTGCGTAAAGATGCTTAGATACAGGCAAATAGGTCTTTGATCATGTTGATACAGGGTCGGCCTACAGTAGACATTATGAAATACCATTAAAGTTATAAATAACAGTGGTAATGGAGCAAGTTTATTAAACATTATTCAAACGTAGAAAGTGTCATTGACATTAATAGTCCCTAGATTCCTTTTCGCTCATCGTGAATAAAGATGATAGGCCGGTGGCCAGGAACATGTTTGCTCCCCCCCCCCCCCCTTTGGGGAATTTTGTAGACATAATTTTTCTGAAAGCCTGTTATGTCCTGGATGTTTTGCAGTTTGTTTGCACTCTGGCGAGTGGGGCATAAGGGAGTTACGGAGGTTTTAATATGTTACCCCTAAAATTTGTAGAAAAAATATATCGATTTTGAATCTTTAATTCTGCTCTATTCCAGATACGATTTAATAAAACTTATATTTTTATATAAGGATGAAGTATTATCTGTCGATTGATGTAGTTTTCATTTCAAAATTTTTGCACTTAGCTAACATATTTAGTGTATAACATACATAACCCTAAAAAGATGTAATTTAAGTCAGAAACTTACCTGTAGGATTTTTATTTGTAATCAAACTTTGGCAATAATACATGTTTTTGAAAGCTGCATGATCAAACAATATAAAACAGTGTGATTTTCATAAAAATCTCACACGCATTTGTAATAATTTTTCCATAATCTAATATGTTACCATATCGCTAATTCAAACATTTTATTCATGTTTTGGGATAAACAAGCATAAAATATAGAGTTTAATTAAATTATTAAGCTTTATAAATGTAAGTGTTCTTGAGACTTGCATGACTTCAAATTTTCAACATACATAACATATGTTACTTATTAAAATAAGGCTTATTTCCTTGTTTTTATTTATTTTTAATGGTGTTAGCTGATATCTATTTGAAGAAATTAACTATGTGTGCTCTGTGCAATGTCCTGATGTTTGTTAGCCCTGTGAAAATTTTAAATTACCTTCACAGACGTTTTTTAAACTAATATTACTGATTGAATTAAGTATTTTCTCTTAAAATGATATTGTTGTACAAAGAACTGATTACATTTACATAAAGGTATCACGACTATTCAATCATTTTAGATTAAAATATAAAATAATCATAGTAAGATGTCTGTAGTGTATACTATGTTATGTTATGTTATGTTATGTTGTTAAAATGTTAGTGTTTAAGCTTTTCCATTATAAACCTTCTCCGTAACATATAATTCCGAGGTTACAATATTGACAAAGTACAATGCATTTATGAAATAAATTCTAAAAAAAATAATTTTTAGAATTGGTTCCAAAAGTAAAAAGACAAGAGATAAAAATATTGCTTTGGAAAGTGTTACAAACAAAACTAATTAAAATTAAATATATGTTACCTAATCATTAAAATAATTTTGAGAAAGATCACTAAATAAAATAAATTTCTAAACCGTGTTTTAACCGGTAGTTTGTATCTAGATTACAGCAGAGTCATTCATAATGTGAATATGAACTTTCTATAAACTAAATTATATAACTAAGATGATAATAATAATAATAGTTCTGGTCTTTTAGAGCAATAATAACTGACAATCCTGTTAAATAAAACATGTGAAATAAGAAAAATAAATTGTCCTAAATGAAACATTATTGTTTCCATTGTTAAAAAAAAAAGCTTAAAATGTGTTAAGAATTCCTTAAGATCTTTGTAGAATGTTATTTTTCTTAAAGACAAATAAGTGTTAAAGAGAAACATCCTAATTTGAAAGACAAACTGTGTAATGCAGGTGATGGTAAGCAAATAGACAAGTTAACGTTGACTTTTGTATAATAATTTTTTTAGGTAAAAATTCTTTTACTTGAGTCAAAAAAATTACTATATAATGCTCATGCTGTTTCAATGTTTTACGAATTCTACACTGAACCATAGTATTTTAGATGAATAAAACTACTTTTAAAAACATTTCGAACATCAGATATATAATTTAATCAGCTAAATTGTGTAAAGTTTAAATTCAGTAGCTTTTAAATTTGTTATAGATCAACTTTAACATAATATAATATTATATAAAAATATTTATCAAAATGTTAATTTACTAATCATTTGTAGTTTCTTGCTTTTCTTTTCTTATTAGTTTTGCTGATTATTAAAGTAAAAATTGGTAACGTATTACAGGATGACTAAAGACATAAATAGAACAATAAAATGATAAAAAAAATGTTAATTTTGTTTATTCTTTCTTTTCAACATTTTTTTTAGAACAAATTAACGTTATCTGTCTCAATCGAGAGTATCTGGACAGCTTTAGACTGAATGCACCAGCCCATGATTAGTGCAAACGTAAGCTGTATTACAATGTTGTCACTGAGCCATATTGATAGGTTTATTGTTAATTTAAAAAGATTTAAAATAGGACGAACTTGAACCATCTATATCATACACATTTATTTCAAGACATATTGAGCAGTACACAGATCATTAACCTCTAAAGTTTAACTACGTTTAAATGAAAAATACATTACTGTTTAATATTACCAGCATCAATACCTTAATTTGCTTTTGTAACATAATTCTTAATATATATTACCTATTTTAATACAAGATACATAAAGTGCAGGGAGGTTGGTAACTAAAATACGTTTTTTTGGGTAACATATTTAAAAATTGTGATTTATGATATGGTATTTATTTTTATTATGAGATAAAGCTAACTAATCGTTAATACTCATGAAGAGGTGTATTTAAAAAAACAATTACACCAAAACTTCAAATTTATTTACCATAGGCATAAGTATATGATAAAGCATAATAGTAAAAAGGTGAAATATGCATATCAGGAAGTCACATATAACTAAAGTTATAGATAATATTAACAAAGTTTTTAACACAGTTTACCTTTAAATCATACAATATGTCTTTAAGAGTTTATTTCTTTATAATTTATTTCATATATAAATATTTTATTTGCTATCTTTGAGATGTTTTTTCCATTGTTTTTTTCAGATATTTTGGTTTTTGGAATTTACAAATATATGTATTTATTTACATACATTAAACAAGAAATGTGCCTCAATGTGACTTTATTACATTTAAATACTGCAGTCTTATTTATATTAATGAATTAAGCAAATAAAACAGAAATTCTTTATTAATGTAAGTAAGAAAAATTTCATACAACTTTTTAAACTAGGTTTTGATGATAAGTAACATATCTTAATGACTATTTATAGACCTATACCTTAGGTTGCAGATGTTTTATTGCATTAAAAAACCCATCTTCCTGGTGTGGAAAAATAGGTTTATTCAAAACTTTTATATTTGCCAATTATTTCTTCAATGCATAAAATTTTCTCAAAGGTCACATATTCAAACAGGCGTTACGGTAAAACGCCCCACTCGCCAGAAAGCAAACAAATTGCAAAATGCGAGGAATGGGATAGGCTTTCAGAAAACATACCCTTCAAAATTCCCCCAGAGGGCAGGGGGGTCTTTTGGCAGCTCAAGGTCTAATACATTTATGGCTTGTTTTCCCATTTTCCTTTCTTTCGGTAACATATTTCAATATAGCCTTACGGGCTTATGTCCCAATGTATATCACTGTATTACATTTGTCCTAATGTCCCATTTATCTTACTATATTTTACTTATAAGCACAAATTACTTGCTACTGCAAGTAAGAAATGATTCATACATTTTATTTTAATAGGTTTTTATGTTAAGTAACATAACTTTATCACTATTTTAGACCAATACCTTAGGTAAATGATGTTTTTTTTGCAATAGTAATGTAGATTAGAGCTTTCTGGTGTAGAATAAATATGTTTAGTTTAGAACTTTTACAATTGTCAAATATTTCATTCTTACACAAACTTTTTTCAAAGGTAACATATTCAAACATGCGTTACGGAAAAACGCCCCACTCGCCAGAGTGCAAACAACTTGCAAAAAGCGTAGAATGGTATAGGCTTTCAGAAAAACATACCCTTCAAAATTCCCCAAGGGGGGGAGGGGGGTCTATTGGCAGCTCAAGGTCTATGAAAAGAATTTCTGATATATATGATACCTTCCGGTCCACCAGTACGATTTGGTTCGGCGCCGTTCTATATGATCTTCAGAGTAATATCCCTTTGATCATTAACGCCATTTGTTTGTAAATCAAGAAAACGAAATATTGACTTACTCAAGGTAGATCTCTATTTTAAAAGTAAGCGCTTTTTCGATGCATTTTTACCCGTATGTCTCTTTTCTTTATACGCTTATACTGATGGAAATAATGACCTAGATTTGGAAAAAAGGCGTGAATAGACTAGGAAATGTTGTTGGTCAATATCGTGTTTTGACCTGTTGACTATGTTTACTACATGAACATGATGTAGTACATCAGTATCACGATGATAAACAACGAACTACGTGTATGATTATTTGACATTGTAGAAAATTTGAAAAATTGTTTCAGTGTTCTCCCCAGGATTTTAGGAAGGGTTGTCGCTGAAATTTGCATGGAATTTAGCGCGCGAAACCTTGTTTACTAAATAACATTTGCTACAGTTTTATATGTGGACAGATGTTTACTGCAACAGCTGTATATAGTACACATATGGTTTTTATTTTATCTCTAGAGCTAAGAAAGGGACAAAGTTAATAAAACAAAATGTATAAATAATGTTTAACAATTTATTTCATGAAACAGTATGTAAACATACATACTTATTAACACTAGTGCATTTTATATGCTTACATTGTAAGCATGCATTACATACACTGTAATGCATATCATCTCATTACAATGTCAACAGTATTTTCTTACATACTCAGTCTTTGATCAGTTAGTGATTTACTTCATTGTCTGAGCTAACTCACTCTAAAATCTTATTGTTTCTTTGTATGTTTACCAGGGATTCTAAAATTTCAAAATCCCGATCGGACTTTGGCGCCAAAATTGACATTTTGTCGACATCCGGTTCGCACGAACAGCGACTTCCGGTCCGCACTTACGGCGACTTCTGGTCCCCGCGTTCAGCGTATTTCACTCTCCCGACCCCCAGTCCATTTCTCTTTTCCGGCATATTTTCTCGTCGGAGATATCCTACAACCTCTAAACAGATTAATGGTTTTCGAGCTGTAGACCGAAAAATTCTTTGATCGATTTATAAGAGCGGCACGCGACGTTTGAAGTTTACGGTGATCGGCGTCTTTGTTGTAATACACAAGCATTCCATGCATTTAAAACGTGACGTAATGGTTCAAAACAGTTATCTTCAGCAGCGTTCATAGTGATTTTGAAGTGGATTATTAATTTATAAAAAATGTTTTATCTCTCGGCATTTCGGGAGGCAAGTATTTGCTTTACGTTAATATACGTCAATCGCACCATTCTTTGTAACACTATATTATAGTTGTTTGAAATATTATTCATTTCTTTACCTGATGTAGTAATTTTTTAATCTACGAATTTACAAGAGTCTGCGTATGCAACATTACTCAGAGTCGGAAATAAATGTTGAATACGTAGATTTTTGTAAATTTGAAATTTATTTGAATCGTTATATGCGTAAGTAAGCAAGCCGGTCACTCGATTTTTTTCACATTTAATTATATATTCATTTGAGCATTTCACATTTGTTGTGAAATGCTAACAGTTCAAGTAAAATTCGCATGGTATAAGTTTTCTTTAAATTTGATAAACAGCAATTTTCGGTCGTCGGTCTTTAAGAATTACACACATATCGGACTAACACGTCTGTCAATAAATGCAAACTGTTAAATCGTTTACGTTAATTAATACAACCATATGTATTGTTATCTTAAATTCTGACGTCAAACAGCCTTTGACTAGCGCAGTCTATTTTTGGAAACTAAAATGGAATAATTTCACGACATGAAGGGGAAATTGACATCGGCGCCGACAGAGCGACTCTTGACGGGTTTTCCGGAATGATCTCAATCTCGGTACTAGCATGCCCAACTGAGTTGGTTTTGGCCTCACAAGGCCAGTTTCTCTTAAAATACGCCAGAATTGACGTGTGGTCGTTCTTTCTGTTACGTGAATGCATAGTTGAAGATATGTGTCCGAATGCTACGATGATAGCGAAGTAAAATGCCTCGAAATGCATTTCTTTTGCAGTTAAAGACATAACTGCAACTTTCTAATGAATTTGTTACAATTATTTTCATACATGTATACAGTATAATTTTCGAACTGTTCGTCTTCTAATCAAAACAAACAATTACCCATTAATTGCTCATATCGTAGCGCATTCTTAATCAATTAAAATTTTGTCAAACACACTCGGTGTAAGTTGAGAAGATCAACTGTCGGTAGAGACAAAGTAAGATCAAACGACACCGACAGACTTACGAAATCAGCCAGGTGGGGAGGTGGAGTTGCCCAGCTGATAGTATAGAAATCGATTGTGATTGGTCGAATCGCGTATCGCTTAACCTTGAATGACGTGTGTATTGAAAAGCGACCTGTTTACAATGCAATAAGCATTAACTTTATGACATGTCGATTCTGAATAAACAGATGTCCGCGAATTTAACGGTTGTCGGAAATTGATCAAAGCTTATTAACGGTTGTCGGGCGCGACAACCGTTATGATGGCTGGGAAGAACACTGTGTTTGTAAAATTCGGATTGTGGAATGGGTTTTTAGTGCCTCTGGAAATTGGAGGTGTTCCTAAAGCAACAGCTCTGTTCCCAGTCATATCCATTTGTCATTTTTCCCAACTGAATACATGTTTTCTTTTCAAAATTTTCTGCGAATTCACATAAAATATATCAAAATACACAGTTAATTGAAGAGAGACTTCCCTTTATCTAGAAATTGCAAGTGTTTTGCTTTAATACTCGAGTACTTATACTAATAATTTAAGACAAGTCAGGGCTCTCACTAGAGAGAGACTTGGGAGTTGGTCTCCCAAAAGTGACCAGACTTTTTCCTTCTTTGAGCTATGGAAGAAGTCATTTTGTATAGACTTTATACTGAAAGAATGTGGTTGTCAGCAAAATTCTCCATAATTCAGTAAAATTATGACAAAACTTCTTCCTGAATTGCAAGTCTAATGAGAGCCCTGCAATTATCAAATTCTACTGTGTGCTTAAAACTTGATACTGGAGTAAGAATAAGTTAATGTACAAGTATCATAGTAGCACATATCTGGTCCCAAGGTTATAAAGCTGAGCAAGGAAACCATCTGGTTTCCAAACTCAGCTTTATAACCTTCAATCTTGGTTTGTGGGTTCCAGACCAGATTGTTTGAGTGAAATCAAGTTTTATCGGTAAAAGAATGAAAATCTTGATAAGGTCAGACAGTAAGATTTATCTACATTGTTCACTTACTGGTGATAAATAACCTGATGAATCTATACTAGGTGTTATATGATGCTGTTCAATACATGTACAGTGACCCCCCCATATATAAGACCACCATTGGGACTGGGAAAAATTTGTCTTATTAGTGGGGTGGTCTTAATATAGAGTTAGAAATTAGTGCTTTGTTGTAAAATGGGACATCCAAATAGTGGTTTTATTAGTGAGGTGGTCTTAATTTCTGGGTGGTCTTATTGAGGGATTTTACTGTAATGCTATTTACAGGCACAAGACAAAGACATTTTCTCTTATTTATAAAGTGTTATAAAAGTTATATCCATGGAGTAAATAGTTAAGGGGCAGCAGTTAACTTTAAGAGATTTATATCAATTATAAAAGATGCATGGATTTCATTAGCTTTTTAAAACCATTCGTCATCTGAATATTCAAGGGGTCATAATCAGATTGTCACGAGTCATATCTTATTCAAGTTCATTGAACTTGAATACTTAAAAAGTGCTTTAACTTTATTTTAGTCTGTTTTCAAGGTTCAAATAAGTATAGTAAAAGGTAAAATATTTATTTCTCTTACAAAATTTTACCACTTTTCCTCCTGCATCAAAATGACCCCAAGCTCAGAATCAGTTGGGGTCAAAAGTGGAAAAACTTGTGTAATCAAAATGTAAGAATCAGCATCTATTGAAATTCCTGACATGGGCTTTGATTGGAATTGAGAAAGCCCTACCATTGCCTTACTGTCTACTTTTGAATTTCAGGTGCAAGTGAAGCCTTGGATGGTGTTAAGGCTCATCATAGGAGAGCATGCCCTTTGTATATCTGTAAGTTCTGACTTATGGAAGCACACATCCTTTGTGAGATTTTAGGTTCTTCTTGACAGTATGATATACCTGTGCAGGATTAAAACATCTTTCAGATTAATGTTGGAATTATGGTAATTCACATAGATCTACTTTATGAGATTTTAGCTTCAACCAGACAAATTGTTTTTTGTTTAATATACTTGTGCAGGATAAAATTATCTTAATCTGAGCCTGCTTGGTGCCCAAGGTTATAAAACTGAGCATGGGAACCAGTCTCAAATCATAAGCATCTGATTGGCTGAAATGACGACTGGTCATCATGTCAGCCAATCAGATGCTTGAGATTTGAGACTGGTTTCCAATCTCATTTTTATAACCTTCAGCCCTGGTCTGTGAATCATTGTAGTTCACAAACTTTATAAATGTGATCTTGCCTTCCACCGAACAATTAAGTTTGATATGCCTTTGCAGGATGGGAACATGTTGGTATGAATCAGCACTGTGAATCATGGGAGTTCACATCCTTTGTGAGATCGTAGCTTCCACTGGACTAAAATCTAAAGATGATACTCTGTCACAGGCTGTGCATGATTGAAGCATTTTTGCCTTAGTCAGCTCTTTGAATCATGGGAGTTCACACTCTTTGGGATATCCTAGCTCCTACAGGACAGAATGATGTACCTGTGCATTCTCTTCAAGGACAGACCTTGGCAGTTGACATCAGCGGTTGGCTGGTGGAGCTCCAACAGAGTAAAGCTTCAGAAAACTTTAGAAATGCATACCTTAGGTAAGATGTCATCAAAGGTAATTCTCATTTACCCAAGAAAGTTTACTTTTAGCAAAGATTCAGCATATTATGTCAAGCATTTCATCATTAAAAATACATCACTTAATTGATTAATCCGTGTCCAAAATTTTATAGATTCTCGTATAGTATTTTTTAAGTTATAACAAAAGTCCGCATATTTTTTATACACCCTCGTATATTGGTTTTATCAGAAATAACCAAATGAAGCTAAAAGTGAACATCGCAGGTCCTGATTATACAGCATAAATGTGCAGGCTGATCTGGATCTTCTGATTGCCAGTGAAATACCTGCCATTTCCTATGGTGTTAAGAGTTAACACACAGCAGATGTTAATTATTGTACAGAACATATCTTTATTAAACTCAAACCAAAATACATGGTATAAGAGTATACGATGCACATATAACAAAAGATATAAGTCACTTGACATGGTGATGGCAATAGCATGTGCAACTGTGCGGAAAAACAATGAAAGCGATTTCTGCACCGGTAATCTTATAGGTGGGGTACACAAAGCCATTACTTTTTTGGATCCCGAATTGTTACTAGTTATGCTCAATTTTGAAATAAGCTTTAGTCTAGATGCGTAGTAAAGGGGGTGTATTAATAACTCTTATATTGATTGGTCAAATGTTAATCGCATGGGCAAGGATCAGTAAACATCGTGCAGGGATAGCGTGTATTACTACCTTCATGACTGAAGTTATAAATCACAGAATCACAGGTTTTTGATGATTTTTCAGGAATCTGTATTATCGTATTGTTGCTTTGCTGAAAGATGGAGTCAGACTAGTAGTTGTGATGGATGGACGAGCTCCAGAATTAAAGCAAGAAGCACTGATATCTCGGCAAAAGAACAAGTATGGTACTGTTTCTGATACCCCGAGCCTAGACAGACGACAGCTCAGTAAAACCTTAATTCAGGTAAGGATTGCAATCTTCTAATTTAGCACCTGCTTGAATGTCCGTTGACAGAAATTGTTAGCTCAGGAGGTAATTGTTTCTTTTCATAATAACATTTATTGATACATTTAACATGATTTTTAAAGAGGTCATTTTGTTTTCATAAACTGTAAACTATTTCCTGTGTCATGCAGTGATGATTACATTTATCAGGGTTGTCTTTTTTGGGGGTTGTCCCTGTTAGCTTATTAGGTATCATAACTGGAATTGCATAGCTAGGCACTTGCATCTAAGGGGTTTGCTCCCTAAAAGGGGCAATATCATTTAACCCTTTCCACCATATAGATCTATACGCATTTTTACGTGTTCGCAGCCAGTGTAGATCCAGATCTGCCAGCACATCCATGCCGTGTGATCAGGATTTGCACTGGTCGCTTTTTGGTCAGAAAAAAACCTAACTAATCAAATAGAGAACAGTTTAGATCCTGATCAGGCGGCATGGATGTGCCGGCTGGTCTGGATCTACAAAGTTCGCCCTTGCAATTTAGATGCATTTATGGAGGAAAGGGATAATAACGATCACATAATACAACATATGACTCATGGCAATCTGATTTTGACTGAAAATTCACAATTGGAGTAAGTTTACCCCTGGTTTTCAAACACTTTTGAAAACTCTGTTCCTTCCAGTGTAAGGAGCTGTTCCAATATTTTGGAATACCCTGTATACAGAGTGATGGTGAGGCAGAGGCAATGTGTGCCTGGTTGAACAAGGAGGGGGTAAGTCCTCTTTAATTTACACATCAAACACTACTGATAACTAACCCATGGTTGCTCTAAATACAACACATTTATTTAACCCTTAACTCTTTAGATATGATTTTTAATCACACCGGTGGACAATGTAGTTCCAGATCAGCTTGCATGTCAGTTTCATCTAATCTGGATCTACACTGTTTGATTTTAAATCCATTAAATTGTATTTCTCTACAAGAAGGAAATGGTGTAGATCTAGATCAGATGGCACAGAGGCTCAAGATAAGCTGAAAACATTAACTAGTTTAGGTTTAATACTACTACTACTACTACAGTAACTGCTACTTCTACTGCTGCTGCTGCTGCCACTGCCGCTGCTGCCACCACCACCACCAATAATAATAAGAATTAAAAATTTTATTTTATGAGGGTTAGCCCACAGACCATACACTTGCCTTATATCCAGCGAGGCCATAAGTAGCAAAACATACACACAAAAACAATGGCTTTCAATATTGCATAATATATTTCCAGTGATATGATTCAAATAGTTTAGCTTGCAGTTTTCTCTGACAGTTTTTGTTTGTTTTAACTATTTATTTATTTTCTTTCAACCATATTTCTTTGTGAACTCTGTTTTTTAGTTGGTGGATGGCTGTCTTACAGATGACAATGACTTTTTCTGCTATGGAGGAAGAAAATTATGCAAGAACTTGGAGACAAAAAATGGGGTATGTGTTTGTTATAGACAGGAGTAAATACAAATGGTAAACAACTGATTAATATGTAGAATTGATTAGATTCTGTTATATTCAAGTTATACATGTAGGTTGATAAATCATATTGAAATTCCTTAGTTTTGATTCATTTTAGTGGTTAATGTTTTATTTTGACATCTGAAATACATTATCACACTTTATTAAATTGGTCAAAAATATTCATCTTTTCCACAATAACCTAATGTTCTTATCATTATTCATTTTAATAACATTATAACAATAGCTTTAATTATTCAAAATGCAAGAAAAATCATAATTCCATTTTGACAAGTTCTAAGAGTTTTTACAAAAATATGGCTCAGAAATAAGATCTACCTTTATTGAATTATTTATAATATAGAGACATTTGTTACAATTTATAGTTCTAGTGTTTGAAAACGGAAATTTTATTGTCAATAAATAATGTTAATGACCTCATTTATTCTTAATTCCAGCATTTGTTTTGTTAAATTGCTTACTTCTATGAATAAATTTCAAGTTTACTATGGCCTTATTCATGCATAAACATTGCCACAAGTCCTTACAGTTCTTAACTATAGATTTTTTGTGTCGCCTGCGATAGCAGGTAGACACATAGGGATCCTATTGTCCGGCGACGTCGTCGTCGGCAGTGCCGTCGTCCAGTAGACCCCCAATTTTAATATGAAACTTAATGTTGCTTATAACTTTGAAAGTACTTGTCCTATTAAGTTAATACTTGGAATATATCATCTGCATGAACAACACCATCTGTGACAACAAGAATGATAACTCCTGTTTCAGTATTTTTTTAGTTATGCCCCTTTCAAATGACTTTAATATAGAACTTTAATATGAAACTTAATGTTGCCAATAACTTTGAAATTACTTCCTATTGTCCGGCGACGTCGTCGTCGGCAGTGCCGTCGTTCGGTAGTCCCCTAACTTTAATATGAAACTTAATGTTGCTTATAACTTTGAAAGTACTTGTCCTATTAAGTTAATACTTGGAATATATCATCTGCATGAACAACACCATCTGTGACAACAAGAATGATAACTCCTGTTTCAGTATTTTTTTAGTTATGCCCCTTTCAAATGACTTTAAAGGAGTATGATACAATAGTTTACGCGCATATTTCTGCGCAAGCGCTAATATTACCGACAAATTGTTTCAACAGTTCAGTTTTTCATCCAAATCATTAATTGAATGTTACTTTCATGTGAAAATGACTGATGATAATTTTGATACTCTTGAATTTTTAACCAAACAGAAAATACTTTCATGTCAAATGGCTAAGAAAATTGCAGCATCCGGTTTGAATTTGAGTCATATAAAACATATAACTTGCTGTCTCTCGTGGTGGGTTAGATGGATTGTCTCAGCTGTTTGGTGAGAGACTTGACATAGGCAAACCTAGAGTATAACATCTCTTAAATCTGTTGTTCAGAAATAATTGTATAATTACTTAATGGATCATAAGTTTTAGGGACTGTTGTATGATTTTCATTCATTATCAGTGTTAGGTCTTTTTCGATATGTATGGAAACTTTGGCAACACTTAGGGCTGCATTTGTGGGAATTGTATGAAAGAAATGTGGTAACTGTAATGAAATTCTTGATAAATAAATAGTTATTTCTTTCAAAATATGAAATTAGTTTTGATGAGCATGTTATAAAACTATTTATACATGTTATGATGGATATTTGTAGAATTGCATTAAAATTAGAGATATTTTTGACTTATGTGACCAACTTTGAAGGAATATAGTAAAAATTTAAGCCTGGAAGCCCCTGTTTTTTTTTGTTTTTGTTTTGTTTAGAAATATATACTGTGTCATTTTATGGAGTTGAAAAAAAATCTGTCCGTTACAAAAAAATATATATAGATTTTTTTCCAGTCAGGGACTGAATTTTCTCCCTTTTTGTTGGATATTTTGGTCATTTTCAAAGTTTTTTCTTCAAATATACAAAAACATCTCACATAATTCCATCCAAAACCATACATACACATAATTCCAAACAAAAACATGCATAGATATAAGGTGTTCATTAGGAATTCCAGATGTAACAATCATTTAAAAGATATATGTGCGTTTTCTCAAAATCCCTTCAAAATGGCCGGATAGAGGGGTCAAATAATGAACGATTACTCAAAAACAAGCGTGATAAGCTATATTTTTAGCTCGACTATTCGAAGAATAGGGGAGCTATCCTACTCGCCCCGGTGTCGGCGTCGGCGTCCGTTAAACAAAAAATGCACTTTGGTCCATTACTTGAAAACTACTTATGATATCAACTTGAAACTTGGAATATATATTCACCATCAAATTCTACATCATTACCAACAACACCCATAACTCTGCTACAAATATTTTTCAAGTTATGCCCCTTTTTCACTTAAATTTTGCGTTAAGGAAAATATGCACTTTGGTCCATAACTTATAAACTACTTGAGATATCAACTTGAAACTTGGAATATATATTCACCATCAAATTCTACATCATTACCAACAAGACCCATAACTCTGCTGTCAATATATTTCAAGTTATGCCCCTTTTCTCTTATATTTTGTGTTAAGCAAAATATGCATTTTGCCCCTAACTTTAAAACTACTTGAGATATTGCCTTGAAACTTTAAATATATTTTCACCATCAAAATCTACATCATAACCAACAAGACCCGTAACCCTCCTTCCAATATTTTTCAAATTATGCCCCTTTTTCACTTACATTTTGTGTTAAGCAAAATATACAGTTGGCCCTTAACTTCGTTATGAATGGAGGGATTTCAAAATAACTTGGCACAAATGTTCACCATGACAAGGTGGTGTGTGGCCTACAATACCCATGCCTGTAGGTCCAAGGTCAAGGTCACTATTACTAAAAATGGAATTTTCTTGCAAAATCGTGTCCGCTCTGTAACTTTGTTATTTCTTATTGGATTTTTAAATAACTTGATATAATTGTTCACCATATCAAGACGGTGTGTCACGTACATGCCCAAGCCTGTAGGTCAATGGTGAAGGTCACTGTTACTAAAAACAGAATTTTCTTGTCTTGGCTGTTTCTTTGTTATGAATGGAGGGATTTCAAAATATCTTAGCACAAATGTTCAACATGACAAGGCGGTGTGTCCGCACAATACCCATGCCTGTAGATCCAAGGTCAAGGTCACTGTTACTAAAAATAGAATTATCTTGTCCAGGCTGTAACTTTGTTATGAATGAAGGGATTTCAAAATAACTTGACACAAATGTTCACCATGACAGGGCGGTGTGTCACATACCATGCCCATGCTTGTAGGTCAAAGGTCAAGGTCACTGTTACTAAAAATAGAATTCTCTTGTCCGGGCTGTTACTTTGTTATAAATGGAGGGATTTCAAAATAACTTTGTACAAATGTTCACTATGACAAGGCAGTGTGTCCGCACAATACCCAAGCCTGAAGGTCCAAGGTCAAGGTCACTGTTACTAAAAATAAAATTTTCTTGTCCGGGCTGTAACTTCATTATAAATGGAGGGATTTCAAAAAAACTTGACACAAACGTTCACCATGACAGGGCGGTGTATCGCATATTATTCCCATCATTGCACTTGAGTGTCTGAAAATGATGCATAGTGGGGCATCCGTGTCCCATGGACACATTTCTAGTTTCACTTATATTTTCACATAAGTGCACTTCATCGATACATGTAACTTTGCAAATACTTCAGGTATCAACTTCAAACTTCCATTATATTTTTATTTCAGTTCTTTTTCTGCAACATCACTGAAGTGATTGATATTTGACTAAAAGTAAATGTCTCTAATAAAAAATTACTAACAAGTTTTCTAACAAATTCAGAAATATTAAATTTTCATAGTTATTCCCCTATTCAGTTTAATATTTATGGTACATTTACGAATTATTTCTGTTATTTGAAATGAATTTCTCCCTTACCATTCACTTGTTAATATTTTTCCTGATTGCACATGAATGTATGGCCATAGTTGTTATTGTTTTAATCTTCAAATTGCATTTGTTTCAAATGATTCGAATAGTCGAGCATGCTGTCTCCTCTGACAGCTCTTGTTCTTTATATCATTGTGTTTGTGAAGGAATTTTCTTTAATTGTGCAAAGTTTTAAAAAATTCTGTCCGTTAGAACTTATTGTGATATACTCCTTTAATATAGAACTTTAATATGAAACTTAATGTTGCCAATAACTTTGAAATTACTTGTTCTATTCACTTCATACTTGAAATATATTATCAGCATGAACAACGCCGTCCATGACAACAAGAATAATAACTCCTGTTTCAGTACTTTTTGAGTTATGCCCCTTTAAAATGACTTTAATATGGAACTTTAATATGAAACTTAATGTTGCTTATAACTTTGAAAGTACTTGTCCTATTAACTTAATACTTGGAATATATCATCTGCATGAACAACGCCATCTGTGACAACAAGAATGATAACTCCTGTTTCATTATTTTTTGAGTTATGCCCCTTTCAAATGACTTCAATTTGAACTTTAATATGAAACTTAATGTTGCCAATAACTTTGAAAGTACTTGTCCTATTCAGTTTATTATTGAAATATATCATCAGCATGAACAACACCATCTGTGACACCAAGAATGATAACTCCAGTTTCAATATTTTTTTAGTTATGCCCCTTTCAAATAAAACTTTAACATGAAACTTAATGTTGCCTAAAACTTTGAAAGTACTTGTCATATTCACTTAAGGTGGAACGCGACACTTTGCGAAGTTTCGAATTTCTTTATGAAATTTGGTATGGTATTTATTGACGATATTTCCAGCATGAATCCGCAAACCGTTTTTCGATAGATCAAATAGTTGTTTATATGTTTACCTTCAAAGTTAGCTATCAACGCCAGTTTTCTGCAGTGACGTCAACGACGCTCGTCGAACACTTTTTCGGGGCTGGCTGAAAATTGGGGTTTCCAATTTTATTTATTCTTTCACAGATGAATTGGCGCTGAAAATATCTTTCTGGTGATATAAGATTTAACATAATGTGACCAGTTTTGACAACGTTGTGTACCGTTAAACGCCGTTTTTGCGTTAAAAATGACGTCGAGTTTTGCCCTTTTTCTGTCGACTTTTTCAAAACTGTGAAAAATTCCCGAATTTAATTTTTGATTTTTTTGCTTTAAAAGTTTTAGAAAAGCAATTCCAATTGAATAAGCGAATAAAATTTGAGGGTCACCGACTTAGTTATTGTGCTATTACCATTTTAATTACCCCTCTCCCCTTTTGAAAAAAATACGTTATTTTTGGAAATTTTAGAAAAAAAAATAGTTCATTAATTACAACTTGGTCAAAAGACATCACAGAGGAAGTTGAATTGAATTATCATATAAAAATGACATCTAATCGATTTCTGTTATGTTAATTTGTCAAAAATATCTTTAAAAACGTTACTAGGGGTATAAACGAACATTCCAAAATGCGTATAATACTTACGTCAATTATTTGTATTCGGACGTTACACTTATAATAATTATCAAGTATTTCGATGTTATACTTACAATTTCATAAATTCTGCTGTTTTCTTCTTAGATTGTCAAAGCATTTTCGCAAAGCCGCGCTATATTTATTTAATAGTGTTCGTAATTACTCAAGAAACGCACAAGATTTCTGTGAAGTTATAGACATTTGATTAAAACTGTTCAAATCGTTAGTCTATGCACGTAATAGAAATACTGCAGCGCCTAAATTTGTGCGCGGTGACTTTTAAAATAAAGTAAAAAATATATTTCGTAGCCCCAGCAGATCTATAAAAAATATCTATCAATTCTAGTTAGCTAATGGCCTTATTTTGACTTGTAAAATGTTAAAGGGATGACAAATAATCCACCAGCCGTGCGTATGTTTGATTTGCTTCCATTATTTTCTGCAAATATACATCTTTTTTACCTGTAAATTGCAATTTCAAATGATTGACATTGATTTTACCTGCATCTAAGGTAGTTTTACAGTTCCATGATGGGATGCTCCATTAGCGCTGTCGTAACTGTATTACATTTACCCATATCCATTGTACTTCATATTGTGCAAATTCTAAATTCTTTTATGATTATAGAAAAGTTCACAGTTTTCTCATAAAAGCGTCAAAAATAGTATAGCAAAAACAATAGCCAAGTTGTTTAGTGGTATGTTGCTTGAACTTTAGTTGGTGACAGTGGGAATCGCACACAGTGAGAAACGACACAACAACCGTCAAGGCCGCGGCGCGGAGGTATAAATACGTCCCTCGTTTTCTTGTTTATATATTATTCTTTCTCGGAAACTGCTGCGACACATACACTGACCAAGCAACATATGGTCCCTGTACGTGTCTATTTCTTATCCGCCATAGATTGCTAAAAAAGTTTAAAGGATCGACGATTCCGTGCTTATGTGCCGTGTCTGTGGTTATGCGCAATATGCGAGTTTTACTGTCTCGATAATCGACATAGAAAGGTACCACGAAATGAATCAGCATCAGACGAAGAAAATTGCTGTAAATTGATTTAGAAATAATCCGAAATTCGTTTACCACCCCCCCCCATTTCCTAAATATATATATTTACGCACTTTATCGCATTAGCAAACAGCGTAGATCCAGATCAGCTTGCACATCCGATCTAATCGATTTCTCTTTTAATATTTTGTCTGATCAGGATCTGCACTGTTAACTTTTTGTTCAGGAATCACCTGTTCAAAAGCGAACAGTGTAGATCCTTCGGAACCTACACTGTTCGTCCATTCCATAAATGCGTTTATATGGAAAAAGGCGTTAAGTGAAATTTAAAAAATAAAATTTACAATACTGCAAACAATTTTGAATATGGACCGCAGTCTGTGTTGTCCTATGATTTTTGTTTTGTATTATAACAAAAGCTCCTGTGATGCAATAATTGAACATTGCATTATTTCCCTTATTATAAATTAATTGAGATTTCGCGTAATATAAATAAGTTAAAAATAGTTTACACATATTGGTTATAGACTGTTTTTTCATCTACCCCAAAAATACCTAGTGTGTCAATAAATTTGATTTGCGGCATCAATATTTTCATAACGAGTCAGTCGTAATGTTCATCGAGCTAAATGAAGCAAATACAATACATGTATAAAGACAAGTTTTGCTCTTTTTATTTTATTTCAGAATCTGTAGTAGCATTTTATTTTGCGGGGACCAGTTTTCGCGCATAAGCCATTGCGGGGCCATACAATTGCGCAGTTACATGTATATTACATTCAGAAGCATTCATGATTAGCTAACACATGGTTAAATTTCACTGCACTTTCATTTCGCGCACGTTCTCTAGTGCGAATTACGCGAACATTAGACCCGCGTGAAACATAATGATACGACAGTATCTCCAGAGGTTTCTCAAAGCAGTTAGCCTTATGACGAGGATTTAGCCAAAAAGCCTAGTTTAATAATATAACTTTAAAATTATCGTGAAAAATATGTAAGGCACGCTGACACCAGAGGGAACGTTTCTTAACCATGTAAAACTCCAAAAAAATGTGAAATTATCGTGCTTATTTACATGCCCTTAAAGCAGGGCATAATGTGTAAAAACATGTTTTATTTTTTTTTTTTTCGTTCTTAAATAACCATAAGTCATTGAAGTTGCTGTAATATTGTAGAATTTGAATAAAGAGTCATTAATTTACAGAAACGTCACTTTTCATTACACGTTTTGAAAAGGGGGAGGGGTGCTGAAAACGGCCATAGCGCAATAACGAAGTCGGTGACCCCCAAATTTTATTCGCTAATTCGATTGGAATTGCTTTTTTCAAACTTTTTAAGCAACAAAATCAAAAATTAAATTCGGGAATTTTTCACAATTTTGAAAAAGTCGACAGAAAAAAGGCAAAACTCGGCGTCATTTTTAACGCGAAAACGGCGTTTAACGGTAAACAACGTTGTCAAAACTGGTCACATTATGTTAAATCTTATATCATCGGAAAGGTATTTTCAGCGCCAATTCATCTGTGAAAAATTAAATGAAATTGGAAACCCCAATTTTCAGCCAGCCCCGAAAAAGTGTTCGACGAGCGTCGTTGACGTCACTGCAGAAAACTGGCGTTGATAGCTAACTTTGAAGGTAAATATCTAAACAACTATTTGATTAATCGAAAAACGGTTTGCGGATTCATGCTGGAATCATCGTCAATAAATACCATACCAAATTTCATAAAGAAATTCGAAACTTCGCAAAGTGTC